>JAHWFP010108970.1:0-12946 GCA_023313725.1 Lithobius niger | reverse complement strand
GTCAGGAGAGATTCCATTATGAAAGTGGTTTGCTTTGCTGGATGTCAAGAGAGATTCCATTATGAAAGTGGTTTGCTTTGCTGGATGTCAGGAGAGATTCTACTATGAAAGTGGTTTGCTTTGCTTGATGTCAGGAGAGATTCCCTTATGAAAGTGGTTGGCGTTACTGAATGTCACGAGAGATTCCATTGTGAAAGTGGTTTGCTTTGCTGGGTGTCAGGAGAGATTCCATTATGAAAGTGGTTTGCTTTGCTTGATGTCAGGAGAGATTCCACTATGAAAGTGGTTTGATTTGCTGGATGTCAGGAGAGATTCCGTTATGAAAGCGGTTTGCTTTGCTAGATATCAGGAGAGATTCCGTTATGAATGTGGTTTGCTTTGCTGAATGTCAGGAGAGATTCCATTATGAAAGTGGTTTGCTTTGCTGGATGTCAGGAGTGATTCCATTATGAAAGTGGTTTGCTTTGCTGAATGTCAGGAGAGATTCCGTTATGAATGTGGTTTGCTTTGCTGGATGTCAGGAGAGATTCCGTTATGAATATGGTTTGCTTTGCTGGATGTCAGGAGAGATTCCATTATGAAAGTGGTTTGTTTTGCTGGATGTCAGGAGAGATTCCATTATGAAAGTAGTTTGCTTTGCTGGATGTCAGGAGAGATTCCATTATGAATGTGTTTTGCTTTGCTGGATGTCAAGATAACTTCTATTATAAACGATAACAATGAAACAAAGTGTCCCAATAACTGATGAGGTTTTAGGAAGGCAGTATAAGAATGACAGTATAAATTGTGTAAGTGAATCTGAAATTGGTCTTATGCGGGTTTGGAAAGGGTTAGGAAACGTGGGTGTATGCTACTGTAGTTATCGTCAACCACGTACATAGTTAGAAAGCCCATCTATACACCCAATGTTTGGCAAGTAACTTCTGTACATTTTAATATTATTTCTACTATATTGTTGCTTGTTTATATCCCCGCCTTCTACACTTCATAACTGTTTGTTCCCTAGCACTTGGGAAGGACTTATTGACTCAGATGTAAACCCACTGCGTGTTTAGTCATCTTTACCATGTTACACCACAGCTAATAACACAATAGTAAATGGTTAAAACTGACCCTAAAATAGAACCTACTTGCTAGCAATTTCACAGCATGAAATACGTCACTGTCGCTACACGTGTCTGGCACGCACACTGCTACCTTCACAGGAACGTCGCCGTCAATTCCTTTGAAGCCCATCTGAAAAAAAAGTAAGTGAAATCAAACTTTGCTGGTCGCCAAAATGGTTGAAAAATCATGCCGTAGCAAGGTAAGTCCAATCAAAAACTCTAAGGATATTTTACATCACTCAAGAGGCTTGAGCATCAGGCGTCATGCCCTTCTCCTCCCAATAATGCCAGGAATGGTTGAGGTCAGGCATGAAGCTTGCATGTGATACAGTCGTGATAATCATACGGCTATATTGCCCCATGCTGCTGACTGGGTTGGGTTTCTGCCGACAAAAACAGTTTTTTGGCAGGATAGTGAACAAAAACATGGTTTTTACCATTTTTTCCGGCCATTTAAACTGGCAAAAATCAGCAAGCCGCTTCATACACCTATTATCACAGAAAAAGATATTTCTTACAATATCTATGCAAATGTTTCGACCGTCAGTTGCATAAATTTGCATAGATATAATTGTGAGAATATCTGTGAAAATAAGCGTATGAAAGGCAATAAGAAGTGAATATGAATTTTCAAAGTAAATGATGTGACGTTTTCAAGGGGAGCTTTTATAATTTGCCAATATATTGACTACTAGCATAGTACCCGGCTTCTCCCGGGTTTTTTTTTGCCCGTGGTTTGGTTTGGCCCGTGGTTGTTGCCCAGTTTTCGGTCGGTGTTGCGTGAACATTAACTGCGACTGGCGATCTTTCTTCCTGTAAGTTTCTCTTTTCCTATCTTCTCCCAACCCTTTCATCCCATCATCTCCCTGCCCTCACCCTCCCCTCCCTCCTTTCCTCCCTTCCTATCCTGTTACCCACACAGACGCACTGCCCCTCTCCCTGTTTATCGCTTTGGCTTGTGACGTCATTTATCACTGTTGCCTGAACGTTGACTGAGCTTGGTTGTTGTTTTGGGATGTTGTTGTTCAGTTAATGGATAATCATATGCTTATTGGTCAAAGACGCTCTGCCCCACACACGGGCATTTGCCATTCAGGCCTTCCTCCTCACTCTCAATTTTTCGCTTCGGCTTGCGTAACGTACCGTGTGAAAAATAACTATCCTTCGTGCTTGACGTCATTTAAGACATGCCTCTGCGATGACCGCGCAGAGCCAATTGTTATTCTAGGCAACAATGTGCCGAACTTAACTTCTTTTCAAGGCAATAACGTGCCAGTTTCAACTTCTAGCCAAAGAATTGACACACTTACCCGTTTTCATTGTAGGGGTTCTCCTTCCGGGAGTCGTCGTTGCTTCATTTCTGCTATGAGACTTTGGTTTATAATGTAAGAAGATTGTAGGGCACACTTTTTTTTAATTTGACTTCAAATAGAATTCTGCCATATTTTTGGCCAAAGGGGCCAAAAAAACGGCAAAAACAGTTTTTGCCGGGAAGATAAAAACCATGGCAAAACCCGATTTTAACCAATTGGTGGCAAAAACCTGCCAACCCTCGCTGCTGATAGCATACGAATTGGAAAATTGTTTCATGCATCTAAAAAAATAATACCTTCAGAGCTCGTTTAGACGTGTACGTACTTCTTTTAGCTTTAACATGTAGTTAATCCAGCAATATTTTCCTCGGAATGGTGGCCATTGTTCGTTGCCCGTTGACCCGACGCTTCGACATTCACTGAAGGATCCTAGCCACCGAAGTGCTCCTTGCGTCACACCACTACTCGGCTTACCGAACGAATCCAACACTGTAAAAATTCAAATGAAAATTGTGGTTGAGGAAATATAAAGTTAATGATTCATTTAGCATTCTATTTCAAACCGGCAGCTCAAATATCTGACGTGGACGATTTGTAATTTTAATTTGTTGAATCTGCCATGCATTTGGATCCATGAAGATGACATGCCATTCGTAGATATTCGTGAATGAACTGTAAGGGTTAAAATTAGTGGGCCTGCAGTTCATTTGAGCGTAATGTTTGTCACCGCCCCATTAATATGAAAGCAAATATCCCAATGGACCAATGAATATAGAGCAACGGAGCTTGTAGTTCAAAGACTGATGCTAAAACGGTAGCTGTGAATCTGGACCATTGTAGGCTGACATCGGTGCTGTCACACCAGTGACTTTCGTAACAGTCAACGTAGGAAACCCCACATTTTTTGTGTGGCATAAAACGAAAAAGACAAGCGAACTGTAACGTTAAACTAAGAATTATTTTTCCTGTCCCAAAGTCAAAATAGATAGCAGGAACAATTGGGGGAAGCCGATCATTTCCAATCATTTCACTGACTTTCATTTCACAGACTCAACCATTTCACAGACACGATAATTTCACACACATTTTAAAAATGTACTTTTAATTCCCCTTGTTTAACTAAGTAATATTTTTTGTACTAAAAGAATTTTTTATGATATTTATGAATCTTCAGGAGTTAATGTAGGGACCGATCCTTACGTTTCAAATATGGGGGGAAAAGATTCAGGGGGAGCAAACATGACCTCTGTGGTGGGAGGGGGAACAAATGGGGTAATTACTACATGTTTGTGCTTGCGTAGTCAAAAAGCCAGTACCGTTCATTTTCAGAAGGCTGTATGCGCCTTGAATATATCAGCTGTTTTGCTAGATATGAATGGATTTTTTTAAATTTTGTTAGAGGTCTTTTGCGTCACCCAAGGAATACCTGTGGAGGTTTACCTTCATTGGTCCCCCAATATTTGTCACATATTACAGTAAGCTACAGTAATTCCAGAAATATTAAAGAGTAATAATGAAAAAGTGTAGAATCTACAAATGTAAACATGCTTCAGTTTAAAGCATAAACAGGATATTGCCTCCACCCGCGCTTCCCCCAGCGAACCATATCGAACAATATATTGCGTCAACAAACAACGTTAAAGTTCTTAAAAAAAAAGGAATTTTGAAAAAAGGGAATAAAAACAGGTTTTTGAAAATGTCTGTGAAATTGCTGGTGTCTGCGAAATGAGTGTCTGTGAAATGATCATGTCTTGAAATGATCATGTCTGTGAAATGATCGTGTCTGTGAAATGATCATGTCTGTGAAATGAGTGACTGTGAAGTGAATATCTGAGAAATGAACAGATCCCAAGTGGGGGTTCCTCAATCACCTCATGTGCACGTATACGCATCCCTTGTCGTGTGTAAATATGTCCCTTTCCCTCATTCAGGGTGTCTACCAAAACACCACATTGAAAATTCCTGACATTTTTCTTGAATGTTGCCTGATATTTATTTTTGTACTTTTTTCTGACTCACTGACTTTTTAGAGAAAAACATTGAGAGGGGCTGCTCCCGCCTGGGGGTTCTGAAGGAAGGCAATTTTTTTGAAAAAAACAAAAAAAAACCCAAAAAACAACCACGTGTTGCTTCTAAAACAGCGTTCCCACACTACCGTTTTCCACCAATACCACAAAAATAAACACATGTCAAGCCAGATTTATTTACAGTCAAATCCACCGCGCACAAAACTGATTATCGCGACACGCAGTAAGGGTGAAAAAAAACTGGTAGACCTAAGCTGTAAATAAAATTTATCAAAATATTAAAAGTAAACCGTCTGCTGATGAGGCTTTGGTCACAGGGCCTCGTCGTCCGTTGCTCGCGCGTCGCATGAAAACAGACTATAAATATAATGAAAGGGATGAAACTACCCGGAAGTCATATCGTAGAATAATCCCATACTTGTATTGAGCGTTATTAGATGTTATGCTTGCTTACGCGCTAACTATTGTCACTAGAACTCGCGTTGAACGTATTTATTGATAACTTGTCTCAGGTTCGAAGTCATTATTTGTATAACACTACATTGTCCAGAGCGATTTGAGGAGCGCTTTAGCATCGAGGTAAAATCTCCGGCCATTACCGGAAGTTGATTGAGATAGCAAAAACAGAAAAGCTTCTCAGATCGGCTATGTACAACGTAGTGGTACAAATAATGCCTTAGAACGTGAGACAAGTTAACAATTAAAGTTGTTCAGCGCGAGTTCCAGTGATGATAAATAGGGAATTAAAAGAAAAACGGATTGTTCTACGACCACATTTCCCAACCGGGAAGACGGGCCTCCCTTGGGAGGCGCGAAGCCAGTGTAGGGTAGGCGCAAAGCACTCCCGTATATATACTATAAAAATCAATGGTGAATTTTTTTTTAATTTAGCCTACGCACCACAAAAGAAGTTAAATTGTATGAGAATGGCGAAATTATCAGTAGTAATAGCCCTAGAGCTTTTGTGGATAATACGGCTACTGTTTTCGCACGAAGCCTGTAACCTGACATAAAACTAACGAATGCTAATTATTTTGCAATTATATCCCGAGCGCGTAGCGCGAGAGGTATAATTTCAAATTAATTAGCTTGAGTTAGTTTTAGTCTGGTTATAGGCTGAGTGCGAAAACATTTTTAGCCGTATTATCCACAAAAGCTAGAGGGCTGTTTTACTGGAGTATATCCCAATTCAAAATAAATAATACCAAAAGAACTAAACATTCTTTGAGTTCATTAATATTTATAATGTAATGCTACGTTTTATTTGCATACCAGTCTCTCAGTTCATAAAATTATTTGTCTCCAACGAGAAGTTTTAGGCGATGCTGCTGTCGGCGACTTTCTCCCGTTAAACACGCCGCATCAACCACGCATTGCTGAAATCCGCCGAGAGATGGCGCTGTGTGTGTTCCTGTACTAATTTTTAATCGTTTGCTAATAATTACCATGGAATCGAAAAACTAAAAGACTTATACGGTAAAAATTAAAATTGTTTATGCCAATAGATCGCCGAAGTAAAATTATAAGATACTACCCTAAAAAATTATACAGTGATGTTAAAATGCGACAATCGTAACGAATATGTCAAGTTTTCTAGCTGGTATATATGCGAGTTAAAAGCCACACTCACTACCTAGCAGTTGGCGTTTGTTTTAAGTTTAGCTCGGTAAGTTGCGCATGCGCACAACGAAAAGGTACTGGGGTATAATCACCCCGGTGTATAATCGGGTTATTATACCACACTAGGTCGATTATACCCCGCTCTTCTACTTCCACCACGATGGCAAGCGGGATATACTCATTATTATACATGTGCAGATATTTTGGCCAAAATTCAACAGGCATTTTTCTACCCATCTAGCAACACTGCCTTAGGGCGCGTTTATGGAAAAAAAAAGCCTTATCGCTCGTCGAAAGCTATTTGCTAGTTAACCGTTAATTATTTATGATTAGTTTCCCGTTGCTACTAAATGAATGCTCTAATAGATAACAAATTGTTTGTATTATGAATAACAACACGGATAAAGAACAAAGTGCTACAGTAATTTTAAACATTGCCACAAGATTGTTGTCATTTCACGCGATTTCCGAAATTGGCTATTCTCCCTCAAAGTACAGCTTCTAGCAGTGATCAAATGTCTGTAGAATAAGCTTCTCGCAGCGAGAATTCAAAATCCAACATGGCGTCCATTTTGTGGCTATCGAATCGAAGACAAACCATCGAATGCCGGCATACAAAAAACAGTCCGTCGTCTTGTACTGCAGTAAAAATTGTTTTCTTGTTGTCATAAATCGACGCTCAAATGTTGGAAGCATCGTACGCCGTGTCACGAGGCACGAGGAGAAGATTTGCGTCTGCGTCGTTGCGATGGTTACTACTACGCATAGACAACTCGACAGCCGCATACTCCGGTAAAGGCGAGAAGCAGCTATCAGATTTAGTATTGATCAAGTAAAAGCTAGTAAGCGAGAAAACTGACGTTGCGTAAACGAGCCCTTATCGTATGTGAAAAAATACAGACTATTTTTTTTTGGGGGGGGGGGGGGTCTTCATTGCATGCTAGTTCCAGTGGGGAGTAGCACTGCAGAAAAGGGTGGGAACCACTGTTCTACGATATGACTCCTGGCTAGTTTCGCCCCGTTCATTATATTTATATGTACAGTTTGTATCCATGCGGTGCGTCAGCGACGGACGACAAGCCCCTGTGGTCTTGGTATTTACTATTTTGTCGTGTGAGAAGCACTTCTAAACGCATGATATAGCAAAAAGTGTGTGAGAAACAGAACGTGGTTGCTCAGTTAGGCCTAATTTACTAGGCCTTAAAAAAAAAAAGAGCTGAATCAAATTAAGAAATAGGCCTATACTATACGTTACCCAAGTGTAGTTCGAAGTCTTGAAAGGAAAATAAATACCGTCCTCACTTACTAGCGGTGAAATCTGCAATTTCAAATTGATAATTTGCAAATTCCTGACCTAACATCTAATTTCCTGACTTTTTCCTGACCTACTAATTAAAATCCTGACTTTCCTGAATGGTGGACACCCCGTTATTTTATTTGCAAGTATAGTACCCATCAACGCTTTCATACCGTCAGTGCTTTTCCAAACAATCCAGCCAATCCAGCACCACTGTTGGCAGCCGTTTGGCTCAAGACTTTGCCACTGCGTCGAAGTGTTACTTCATGCATTGTGCCGAACTGTCTCCAACAATCGCGAGTTGTTCTGGATTGAGTTGATAGTTTTGCTAATATTTGTTCAGTACACTTACTAGTGAGGGCCCAGGTCTTCGGCGTGGGTGATGTCAATGCAAAAAAGAGGGCCCTGAGGTCCTCGGAACACGAATTGTTAAGAACGGTGTCAATATGATCCATCGTTTTGGTCAACCATTTCATTATCGTTGACGGATATGATGCTGCTTTTTAAATAAAGTGTCAGCCTGTAATGTATAGCTTCGTTACACTAATACTTTTCGGATTCAGCGGCGTAAAATTCCCAAAGATGTTCTGCTCACGGGCAATTCGTTAATATGTGAGAATCTCCACTAATAGCTATAGTGGGTAGCTTTAAGGAAGTACGAGTTAGGGTACGCCGGCCTTCAAACTGATACGTTTTGCGATTCTGGGTTTGCCGCCTGCAAGTTGAATAGCTTATATCTTTATTATCATCGCTCTGTACTATGAAGCGGAAGCAGCCAACATGCTACGTAATTCAAAACTATCGCTCCGTTCGTGAATTTACCATAACAGAAAAATAAATAAATGAATATAAAAATAAAATTCTTTAATGGTATGTTACGCCACGTTAACTTTATGTTAATGCTACGTTTAATTACTTTTTTATGTTCACTCTTTCTTTCCGCTTTTTCAGTCGCTTTTCGACTAAAAGATAATAAAAATGGATCAGTGACCCCATGGTAAATTCTCGAAGCTTAGTGTTTTAACGCTTAGTATACCTGTGTAATGCGGAAAAGAGACGGGGGACGGGATTAAATTAGGTTAAAATAGTGTAGCTTAGGTTTAGGTATGAGTGTATATGGCTTTGCAGGCCACCTAGTACTTAGAATAAATCAAATCAAATAAGGAAGGGGGGAGAATAGGAAGCGATAGTAATTAAACAAAAACACACGATTTGATTTGGTTTTTTTTTGTTTATTACGGCGGGAAGAACCCCATAGGTTATAAAAACCGAAAACTTATAACTGAAAACAATTGCGTACTAATCAAAAAGAGAAACATGCACACCAAAAACCAAATCACAAAGCCCACCTCAGTCCACAGTGGCTAATCCAAAGTCGGCCTGTTAAAACAACCAGACCCCAAAGGAGCTAAGTCACATTAGAAAATAATGGTCTTCAAAAAATGCCTTCAAATTTGGACTACAATGTTGGTGCATGTCGCCTATCATTTGTCGTTTACAAGGAAGTATTTACCGTTAAAATGTGTGTCATACAATTTTAATCAGGCCAGTTAAGAGGACATTAGGTAATTCGTGGCGTACAATTGGAACGGTAGACATACCAACATGATACTACTAAAAGAAATATGAATGAGTGGTGTACTGAACAATATCTAATATATTGCACATTATATTAAAAAAAAATTGTCTCGTAACTTTTGCTAGTACGCTATACGGCAAATGAGCCAGAATCTTGTGTGCGACAATGCAATCACTGACCAGAAAAGTTTTCATCAGACGCTGATATTGGTTTTGTTACAAAAAAAAAACTGAACATTTCGTTGTTGTACAGTTTTCCGTCCACTTTGTTCTTGTTCATCAGACTTTTACATTTTTAAAATCTTCGAACACCGCATTTTCAGTAAATTCAGCAGTTAATTTGTAGGTGGGGGGGGGGGGGGGAGGGGAGTAGACGAAATCGTATTGCACTGCGGGTACGTGAGGTTAACTACTTTAAATTTATTTACACTTTTTAGGTGTATTAACAAAAGTTAAAATAATCACACGAAAATTGTGACAAAGTCCACATTCCACATAAGGCTGGAATTTCATGTGGCCAGTTTTTGTTATGTATAAAGGTTATTTATAACAATCGTTGGAATGTTTCTCACTATATATTAGAAATGTGCGATTGTGCGTTTGTAGTACGTGGAAGAGATCCAAATTAACCTGCCTTCACTTACCATACAGCAGCGTAAAAGAAGAATCTGGACTGCTCATGCAAAATTAACGATTTCGCCATTGTTTTGATATTACGCCTAGCCCTATATACGAAAAATAATGATGAAAACTAATTACAGAATAACTAAATTCATTCAGCCTTACTTCAAGGAATACGTACACCGAATTTTATTCGAATCGGTTCATGCTTTTGGCTGTAACTGCGGTAATGATCAACAGACAGACATGGAGACAGAGGACTGACGTAGTCAAAGGTCACGAGGGAAATTTTACCCAAGGGTCCAGAGCCCCCCATGTTGTGAAATATGTCAATTAGGACTGGCAAAAACAAAAAAAAACAAAAACAAAAAAAAAACTTGGTCGTGATGCGTCGAACCTTTGATGGGCCCACCCTTTTACCCCTCGCAAATTTGTATCACCGCCCAAGTAAGGAGGGGGGAAGGAATGTTTTCTTCTGACTCGAACTCTGTTTTCGAGAAAGATTTGCATTGAGATCGAGAAACAGTATCAAATCATACATGTAGGCCTACTCAATACAAAATACTTATTTTACTTGCGTTTTATAATGATTTTTATTATTATTGTTATTTGTAATTTTCAATCTGTTGGTAAAACTAATATCGAGCCAATAAAACTTGCATGAGTCTTCCTGTTACGGATTTTAAAAAAAATCTGAGAACTAGAGGCCAGGAATAATATTCCGCCCTTCCCTCCCTGGCCAGTCCGCGACTGTAAAAATAGGATATCATTCGCTTTGCTCACTCGTTCAATAAGAAACAACACCACAAATAAGCGTAATAAAATACTGTAATATATCGCACCCGAAAAGCAGCGAGGCTATGCGTTCCTCGCATTCAATGTACCGTCCAGATATCAGCGTAAAAATTCGGTGTACCATCCAGATTACCACCAAAGGTAAGTAACGACTCACTTTGTATTGTAATTCGCGATAAGAGAGGAGCCCCACCTCGGTGTCTACGCATAGTCTCTAACCGACCGCAATTTGAAGAGCTGATTTGCCGAAATTGGACGCCGCAATTTTTCGTATGAGCGCTCACCTTTACGATGACATTGGGCTGACGTCATCCACAGATCGTATACTATCGGATGACGGTTTTTCTCTAAAGGACCTTGTTAGAGGTTATCATACGTCAAACGTTTTAACTATATTCTGTAGAGCATAATACCTTTTGTACTTGCGCACTGCAAGTGACCCACCCACATACTTGAATTTCGTCGGATCAGAATTGAACAAATGTGTCTGGTTTTTGAGATGTCGCTGAACAGATTAGCCATCACCCGTTTTTTGGGCACAACCACATTAATTGGACAAGTACAGGGATTACAAAGTAAAACGTCAAGTGAGCCGTAAAAGAAGGGTTATATAATTGAAGTTTCACTTTATTTGTTAAAATGTAGCCTACACGGATAAAAATTGATGATTTTTAATTGAAATAAGCAAATTGAGAAAGTTGCATCTGTTTAAGTTCTGTTGTGCTTTAACATTTGGTGAAGCAATCATTTAGCCAGTTTTTTTTACGACTCACTTGACGTTTTTGTTAGTAATATGTATTTGATGTTCTTGATAATGAAGGAAAGTTTCTCCGAAAAGTTGCAGGTTGATAGTTTATTGATAGTTGATATAGTTTATGGTTGATGGTTGATAGTTGATGGTTTATTCTTCTTGTATACATCCGTTGTAGTTTCATTTTACCTCTTTTTTTGAACATTGGTGTCCCCCCCCCCCCGGTGGTCGGTTTTTCCACTTTATAACAATGGTGACATTCATGCAGAGTTTACTAATAATTTTAATACCTATCAGCTAAGTTATTGTTGTTGAAGCGTACTATACCCGTAGTTTTTTAATTACTTTGCTCTGGTTGAAACATTTCGTGTATTTTGGCAGTGCATTTGTTGCTCTGGTTCCGTGGTACGGTACAAGCGCACGTATTACTATAGCGCACAAGCAAATTTCGTATCATCGAGCGCACGCAACCAGAATGAACCATGCATCGAGCACACAAGATCGCCTCCATGTCAAAAACTCCACCGCGTGAAGTCGTCATTGTAATGTATTTATGCTTGGAGTTGAAATACATTGTGGGTTCTACTTAGCCATTGGTAAAGAGACAACTTACTCAGCTGTAGGCCAACACAAGATTGGACATTTATTGCTTGTTACATGAGCTTAAATAAACTTTACATGTCGCGCGACGCAGTGTGTCACGTGGTACTATGGCATTACAATTGAATGGATAGACCCTAGTGCTATGGCAGTATGTTATGGTAAGCTGTGAAGGGTTAACGTTGAGGAACTAAAATGGCTACCATTGTGGTGTCTCACTGACGACACCACGGTTTTTTCCGCTTCGTGAAATCTTTGTCCGCTTCGTGGTATTGTTTGTTTTGTTGCCACCAACTTTTTACCACACCGGGATATAAGAGAAAAAAAGCACATTCACACATAACAAATTACAGTATAATATGTATTCTTTCTTTATTTTTTTTACAGTGAAACATATAAATGCCGTGTTCAGTGCACAGGTTTTTTTTTTTTTTTTTACAGAATGTGTCACTATAGCTAAAACATAAATGCGTAGAGAAATTTCCCTCTGTTTCCAAACTAGCTCATTCAGAAGAAATTGTGACATAACCTCCTAATTTGATAGCAACATGTTTCCCTCCTCGCTTGTACGTGAAACCAGGAGAATAGAAAGGTCCGTCGGGAAAGAGAAGTAAAGAATTCTTGCAGATTCATTACACTCCAGCGGTTGACGAGTCACGTGATTATACAGCTATCTTTTAATTCGTAGAAAGCCTATTTAGAACCATGGCTCACACTCGAACCAGCATTAGGGCCTTCTCAGATCTGAGTTGCCGAATGAGCTGTCTTGCAATGATGACCCGTTTTAATAAAAAGTTCCTTATAAGGTGAACGGCATTTTTGTAAAAAAAAAAGCAGCAGTAAAAGCCGTATTCGATATGAAGCTGGCATCTGGAGGCAGTCGTTTAGCTAGCTGTGAGGGACACTGAAGGGAAAAAAACGGGTCTGTCGTCAGCAGTTAGATATCTTACGCCTAAAAATTCGCGATTTTTACGGATTTGTTAGCAGCTGCTGTAATTTTCAGCAAGTGGAATCTTTTCCGATTTGATACATTAAAAGGACATTCCTCCCAGCGACATTTTTGTCGATCCTCCATATCAAGTGTGGCCCCAAAGGTTTATTTCCTTACCGTTAGTCAATTCCTTGGATGGCGATCTGCGCGTGGCTGTTATAAGGCAGGCCGGGTGTACCTTTAATATAATTTTCGCAGATTAAGGGATCGGACAATTAGCACTTGTTCCTCGGCCGGTGTCCGGGTG
>JAHWFP010108962.1:35968-52996 GCA_023313725.1 Lithobius niger | reverse complement strand
TATACCATGGCAATGTCACCTTTGCCATCGCGATTGAGTTCTAGCTGCGAGAATGCAAAGGCGAGTCGCTGTAAACGCGCCCGAAGGCGTTCAGGCTTAAACTTTTTTTGGAGAGGCCTATCTTTGGATTGGTTGGACAGAATACAATGAAAATTTGTCAGAGTGTAGTATAGTCAATTACGAATTGTTTGGAAATTGTTACTGAAAAAAAGGCGTACCTCGCGTAACTGGCAGTAGAAAATTTGTGATCGAGCTTGCGTGGGCAAATTGTTAAGTGTTTAGCAATAGAAATCGAGATTGACGGTGCACGAAGCACCCCCCCCCCCCCCCAAACCCCAAAGAAGTTAAACAACAAGAGCGTCATAGCGTGACTTGAAAGCGTTGAGTGTAGGAGCACAAACAACAGATTGAGGGAGAGAGTTCCAGGATTGAACAACCCTTTCCGCGGAGAGGGTGGCCACAAGTGAAGTTGAAATTTGGTATGAGGGAATCCACATCAAGGCGATTGTGAATAAGTTGGTAAGTAAGTATCATGTTGCTACGATGAAAAGTTAAAAGTGTTAAACTTATAAAACAGTAGTGAATTTAAGTGGTTAGCCAAGATTAGCGTTAAACTGTTGAAACGTTAAAAAATTTTGAACGATTAAAGCCGCGTTTTCACTTTTTCAACTCCTAGATACAGCGCCGTAGAACCTTCGAGCAATGAAAAAATATAAATAGCGGTCAATTAAAAATGGAACAACACTTCGCAGCAGCGCCACGGTATTCGTAACTAAAACGAGATCACGTGACCCACATCAGCCTATTGGATGACGGAGAATCAGGAACGTGGATGCTGTCTTTAGAATATGGGCAACGCTATCGAAATGGTGAACAGGCGCCGCTAAACAAAGCTAACGCTGAGGTTCAATCGTTTAAAAGCTTAAACGTTTAAACGTGATAAAGAGTTTAAGGGCAGAAAGGTGTTCTATAATAAGATTGATTTTAATTTTTTAAGGAGAAAATCGAGTATTATATTGTGAAATTATTAAATTTTAAAATCTGAGAAATGTTTAAAGCTTTAAAAGTGCGTTAACTCTGTGAAGTAAACTTTAAAATCTCGTAAAATGTTAGCCATCAAATAACTAAACTGCATTGAGGTTTTGAACAGATAGGCAAACAGAGAATGTTTGCGTCTTTAGTATTTGTTGTATAAGAAATACTGACAAAGATACCCGGCATTTCCCATCACTTGTCCCTCACGTTTTGGCGATGCCATCGGGGACCATCGTGCCCCTGGTAGGTCTAACCTTGGTGGTAAGGCATTCGTGACCCCAACCTAATTCCATCAACTCTTCCTTTAAAGCCGAGTCATTGTCTTCATTTAAACTTTTAAACTTTTGTAATTCATAATTTTTAGTTTTAATTCATAATTTTTAGTTTTATGTCGAACAGAAGTAAGCAAACCTCAGGTCCTAGCCATGCCGATTGCAACTGCAGCAAATTTTTATTTTTAAAATTTTTATTAATGAGTGTTTTTAAGATTGTACATTTGACTTAGGATGATTTAACCTGCATTTTTATTCCTTTTTCCATGTTTTTATTGTTTCTTTTTATTCATGTTAGCTGCTCCTTTAATTTTGGACTGCATGGGTATAAGTGGAGGATGAGCTCCTTTCTCTGTCCGATACAGTTTCTTTGCTGTGTGAATGAAATTATTATTATTATTATAGAACTTACGATATTACAGTGAAAATGCAGAGTGTTTGTGCCGTTATTGGGATTAAAAAAAATTATTTACAGTAAAAAAAAACCGCAGCATGAGGGAACCTCGAGAACTGTGCTAATTGCATGGAAAAACCCAGAATAAAAATGCGCGAGAAAAAGAGCACAAATAAGTAATCAAAAGTTCAAAAATTAAAATTCGGCCGAGCAAACATGTAATCGACAGCAATCAAAAACACCACAACTCCATCCAAACGTCACTCTCAACAACCCAAAACTTCAGTTTTTTTTTTAAATTAAAAGATGCATTATGGGGGAAGACACGTCAACTCAGTGGTGCCCAGTTAAACAGTTACCCCAAATAAATTTCAAACTTTGTTTTCCAAAATGATTAGTAACCTCGGATAACTTATTAAACAGACTTATTAAACAGACAATGCAGCTGACAAAACAACGGCGGAAATTTTTAACGAAAACCAAATTTTACATTTAAACAATTATTCACCGACAGTGTCATCACAAAGTTTCACTACAGCAATAGCAATAAAATACCTGTTAATAGACCACAAAGAAATAATAATGCTTGGCTCCAAACACCAGTATCGAGAAACTCTTATGGCAAGAGAGGAATGAGTTTTGTTATTCCTAAGATTTTTAATGACATTCCATTTATCCACAGAAACATCACTATATAGTGTCCGCGGCCTATCTTCAGTTCTCCGCAAAACGAACACAGATAATCGATTATACGTTTTCAGTAGCAGAGTGCCTTGTTGATATCCAAGATGGTTACAAAAACAATGGCGGCCATGGATTAAAGTCACCCCATCCAGGAAAACGTAGCCGCTCAAAAAATACTTGCAGGACTCAAGATACACCGGGCCCACAATAGTACATACATAATGAGAAAACAGATAAAAAGCTGGATGTGTTTGGGAAGGTAGCCCTTATTCTTGGCAATGTGATTAAAGGGACACCCGGCCTGCCTTATAATATTCCGCGTGCCAAATTACAGCTACACGCAGATCATCATCTGAGCAATTACAGTGCTAAGGTCGGCTGGGGTGTTAGCTGCGTTCCTCGCATAGCTGCTGTCTCGGTTGGCTTTGTGAATAGTACACGAGACAGAATCAAGTCAACGATTGTGTCGTCACAAACCGGAATTATTCTGGCATTTTAAAATCACAATTTATAATTTTCTAGGCTAGTGTCTCATAATTTTGCTTCGGCAATCTATTGGAATAATTAATTTTAATTTTTACCGCATTAGTCTATTAGACTTGAGATCTCATGGTAATTATTAGAAAATTAGTAGATGTACACACAGAGATGAAACGTCATGATTATTGTACGCGCGCAATGCATTATTTAGTGACGGTTTGTTAGTATATAAAGTTCCATTATATTCAACAGAAAATCTCCTAGACGCTACATTTAAAAAAGGATTTTTAGCAAGGGAAAGACTAACGGTAAGGAAATAGACCTTTGGGGCCGTACTTGATGTGGAGGATCGAGAAAAAAGGCGCTGGGAGGTATATCCCTTTAACAATAAAATTAACAAACATGTAAATAAATTTAAGTAACTAGGATTTTATCTTTTTTGTTTTTTGTTCTTGTTTTTTTGTCTTTGTTCCCTTCAGTACGCATACAGGCATTTTATTGCTTCGTGCTCCTTCTGTATACTATACTGAATAAATTATTGTTATAACTACTGGCTGTGAAATGCGATCGCTTAAATTTACTAGGTTTACATTTTACTTCGGGCTTTCATTAATTGTGACACTTTCTGTTAAGTGTTGCATGTATTTTTACCTCTTTTGTAGCCATTAACAAAACATAAATCGCAACTTTTAAAGTATTAGTGGTCTCAGTGGGTTTCATTAGAGTCGTCGTATTGTGGTCTCTCCAATTCCGCATACATTCTGTATGAGAAATATGAATTTAAAAAAATCTAAAAGTTTAATAGAGAAGTTCCCCTTAAATATTTACGAAGCATCCATATCCACAAACGAAATCGTCTTCGGCTAACCGCTTGCATTACACAGGCATGCAGTTTTAACGTACACACAATACTTGTTTGCGTTGCAGTATTAACGCACTTATAATTGGTAAAATATGCCAGAAACGAGCTTAGCATTTTGCGAGGTACATACATGCAGGCTACATTACAAGGATTTGTTTATTTGTTCGTTACGAAAGCCGCCAACATGAATAATCAACTCTAATTATGAAGTTCGAAAGTCCCGTCAACGCCGTTATAAATCATTAATTTGTATTTGCTGAAGTTTAAACCAAATATACGCTTTCCTAATTAAAGGCCAATTTCGACAAAGTTGGCGTTTGAGTTCCAACCTGAGGCCAAAATGCCAACCAGCTTCGTTTCATGGAGGTGCTATAATAATTAATGCATTTTGCGCTAATTTAAAACGAACCGGCCAACAGCCGATACTCTAAACGGTGCCGGGAATCGGATTGCGGAAGCGCACAACATTTTCGAGGGCAAACCTACCACATTCATTCCGGCATAAAAATTTGGTTCCAACAGACATTTCCTAAAAAAGCAGAGTTACAAATGTGTAAAATTCACTCTTGACAGTGACAAAAAACCAAAACACCATCTACAGGACACACACGATTTAATTTTCGAATATGACTTTGACGGGAAACGCAAACTAATGCATTCAATGCAAACTTTTTTTTTTGTTTTTCTTTTTTGTTTTATGAAAATGTTGGAAATTACTATTCAAACGAAATGCTACCAAGGATGAACCCTGAAAATAAATTTTAAATATTAAAATATGGTAAAAAAAAAACAAAAAAAAAACACGACATAGGGGCCCGAGGCTTTTTTAAATCGTCTATTATTTTTAAATTCCCCTTTTAACAGTGGGACTTGATTACTGAAGTTTGACATAAAATTTTCGTTCCGTTTTGTTTCATAATATCGCAATATCTTTTTACAAGTTCATCAGTGTTGATTTTTAAATCTTTTTTACTGAAATGTTGTCTATTAAATTCCAACCACATTACTGCTACCTTTTTCGTTTCTTTTATACATATACAGTAGTACTGTAGTTTAACTCTTTCCATTTTTTTCCTTATTTCTATTTTCTTATTTTCGTAATCGTTGTTCATTTCTTAGTTAACTTTTACTTACTTTTACTTGTTTAATTAGTCCAATTTGACTGTTTAAGCATTTTAAAATATTTTCGTTGTTGAGTTTGAAAATTTGTATTCCTTTCCTTTTTCGTTTGTATTATTTCTTATGACATCATTCCAAATCTAAATTCCAGTTGGATAAGTTGGTCCGCGATTTTGATTTTAATCACAAATGCTTTATTGGGATGGTGTTTATGAGAGTAAAGATCTTTCTTTGCCTTCCTTAACTTCCTCTCTAGTAGCTGAATTAATTTGCGCTGTTTAGCCAAGTTGGGCTATTAGATTTTCGAATTTCTCAATACCGGCTTACTCATTATTGTCTTGTGCTTGTTTTAAATGATGGAAGTTTAGATCTCCTAAAACGATTACATATTTAATGTGCGTTTTTTATTTAAGTAATTTTGCACTTCTTTTAAGAATTTAGTTCTGCTGCTTGACAATTTTCTATATACTACATTGTTCCAGTTTAAATTTATCCTAATGACATCATTGTTTTCTAGTTCGGTGCTAGTGCATATAATATTTTCGTACAATTCATTTCTAATAAAAACCAGTATACCTCCATATTTTCCTTTTTTCCCAAGAAATGCCATATTTTTTAAATAATTTTTAATATTGTAGGCATCGAGTTCCTCTTCTTCTATAATTATTTCAGTGAAAGCCATCAAGTCCCATTTTATATTCGATGAAGTGTATTCCATTTGCCATTGTTCCCAATGTTTTTATAATAATATAATAAATAAATAAATTCATTTATACAGCAAAGAAACTGTATGGGACTGAGAAGGGAGGGCATCCTCCACTTATACCCAGCCCGAAATTAAAGAAGCAGCTCACATGAATAAAAGGAACAATAAAAAGATGGAAAAAGAAATAAAAATGCAGGTTAAAACATCCTGAGTCAAATGTACAATCTTAAAAACACTTATTAATAAAAATAAAAAATAAAAAATAAAAATAAAAATAAAAATTTGTTGCAGATGCAATCGGCATGGCAAGGACCTGAGATTTGCTAACTGCTATTCGACATAAAGCTAAGAATTATGAATTATAAAAGTTTAAAAGTTTAAATGAAGACAATGGCTCGGCTTTAAAGGAATGGTTGATGGAATTAGGTTGGGGTCACGAATGCCTTACCACCAAGGTTAGACCTACCAGGGACTCAATGGTCCCCGATGGCATCGCCAAACGTGAGGGACAAGTGAAGGGAAATGCCGAGTATCATTGTCAATATTTCTTAACTATTTCTATTGCTTTCTTATTGTTTTCTATTGCTTTTAATATTTAGGTGTTAATTTGTCAGGTTTTGTTCCTTTTTTCCCCATGATAAAGCTTGTTTTCATTTATTTTTCAGCAGTTTGATTTATGTATTCTATAAATTCAATGGGTCGACTGACGCTTGCAAACAAAATGATCCAATTTACTTGGTCTCCTTTAGCAAAATTTACAACAAGAATTATTTACAACGTGACATCGATCAACTTGAATTTGTCCTACAAAACGACAAAGAGCATCTCTGCCGCTTGTAGCTACCTTTTGCGAGTGTCTTTGGCGGTAAAACGTTCTTTCCATTTACAGCAAGCTTTCCGCCAAAAGCCAAGTTACAAGTTGCAAAGAATGGAACGTCAGTCCACGTGGAAAATTTGTTGCTTCATACGGTGTTCGAAAGCTGGCAAATGTTTCCAGAAGTTCTTACTTGTCGAACGGGTAATGACCCATAATTGCTTATAATTACTTAATAACTGTCATTAGGTGTTCGAATGGAACGATACGGCCAAACCTTACAATTCGTTGTCTTCGTTGTCTGCAAATTCATTAATCTCTTTGAATTTATGTAGAGGTTTTGCTTGTTGTTTTATCTCGTATGTCACTTGTTATCTCGCCTATACTTCACCACTGTCTTTATAATGTTCATTTTCGACTTCTTCTTGGTTTCCCTTGTACTGTAATGTTGTTTTAACAAGCCTCTGAAGCTGTTAACTGTTTTAACTTTGTCGTTAATATTTTTAGGTATTTTAATTTTTCCTCCTCGGAACCATATATACTTATAGTCCCTTTTAGTCTTCTGTACAGCCGTACCGGCTGAGAAGACTATTGCAACGACTTTGTCCGTCCGTCGCTTTTTTCTATTTCGCAACGGTACCCGATATTGACGACCATTGTTTACTTCGTTAGATTCAGTGTGAGTAGTTAGTTAAATAACATGGCAAATTAAAACATCGTTACTTCCTCATAGCTAATAGACTTCTTCGACGTAACTAAATTAAATAACAACATTTGATTGTCGAATTAAAATCCTCAATAAAAACAAATGGATTTTTTTTTTAGCTTCGCTTAAATAGCTCGTCGCATTGTTGCATGAATGAATAGGCGTACCGTCGAACCAAATTCTCCATTAGGCCTATCTTCTACTTACGAAATTAAAACTGCATTTTTAAAGTTAGGCCTAAAAAATGAAAATTAGGCCTAAAATCATGTTACGATGGCAACGTCAAGTTGCTACGAGTCGCTGTTGGCTTCATCAACAGCGTCTCTCTCGTCACTTACCTACTACCACTGATCTATATAGGCTCCGTTGTGCGTTACGTTGTAACACTGTGTGCCTGAAGGCGCACCGTGTTGCAAAAATGAATAGGCTTACTATACAATCCACATCTCATTTAGCTGCTACCTACGAAATTAAAACTGCTGGTTAAAATTAGGCCTGAAAGCTGACGCCTAAAATGTAAAACAGGCTTAAATGCTAACACATTTTTAACCGGCAATTGTGATGGCTACTGCTTTTCGATTAGTATACTAGAGATAGCTGTTGTAGTGCATGATAGAGGTGTGCGCCTCAACATTGGAAGTGGAGGAACTGTACAGAAGACCGGTGCGACTAGGCAGTCGCTGTAGCCGCTTGTTTTGTTGTTTTTTTGTGTTCCAAAGTAAATTCTTGTATGCTGGGGTTATATGTTCATTCACGTACAATTTGTTGTAATTGCCGTTTCCAAACAGATTTACGAGTAAAAACAAGGGCTTCAACAGATACACATTGAAACTAGGAGAAGCCCGTGCTATGCACGGGAGCGGCCATGAATTAAGTTTACGGAAATACTTATCCCGACACATTTTTCCGGCACTCTTCCCGACATTTTTCATATTGAACCTGTTTGCCGACGTATCGTGCCCGGTCTTGATCGACCACTCCTGCTCGGTTGCTCCTTCACGGGGCCGGTAGAATGGGAGAGTCCACTTGCAATGCGGGCGGGAGAAGGGGGGAAGCGATTGTACGGCCTTTTACTGTTTTTTCTTATCGGCTCTTTTCTTATCAGCTCAGCCGGCATCCAGCATTATTATGTAGATAAGACACAATAGTGCTAACAAACTAAAAAATCTGGGTATTAAACCTTGATCGTATCAACCAAAATACAAATATTGGTAAAAAGTACAACACCAAAAACTTGATATTTCGTGGCTCGATCATTACAAAAAGTTTCGACCACATTATCAAAAGCAGCAGTAAATTAGTAGCAAATATTACAGCTTCATCGTCGTACCTAATTTATGGACGATTCCCCCCCCCCCCTCTTTACCGATGTGAACCGGCATGACTTTTCAGCTGAGTTAGTTCGATAAGGGGGAGGGGGGGGGGACGGCTCGTCCATAAACTTTGTACGACGATGAAGCTGTGATATTTTCTACTAATTTACTGTTTCTTTTGATAAAGTGGCCGAAACCTTTTGTAATGAGCCACGAAATATCAAGATTTTGGTGTACTTTTTTACCATTTTTGTATTTTGGTTGATGCGATCAAGGTTTTATAACCAGATGTTTTTTGTTTTTTTTTTGGCTAGCGCTTATTTCAATATATATCCAAACATATTAGCGTTTTAATTCTTGCCAGCCTTCCGTTTAACCATACGTCTCGATATTGTCTAACAGAATCGAAATTACTTGCAACCGGTGTACTTTTTCAATTTGTCCTTCATTAAAGTTGTCGATGGTCTGGACTTGTCACCGGTCGTCATTATAATTGTGTCTCTTAGGTTTTCTCGTTCTTCTGTTTCAACTCCACATATTTCCAGGTTGCAATTTTAGCTGTATTGTTCTGATTCCATTTTATTTTGTTTAATTTGTGCTGCTGTTTGTGTTTGTTGCTGTTGGTGTGTTTATACTTTTTCTTCATTGTTTTGTAGTCTCTTTCTTATGTCCGCACGTTCGTTTTTTTTTTGTAAATTCAATATTTTCTTGTTTGAACGTTTCATTACTGATTTTCTATCAAGCTCACTTCTTTCAAGATTTTTTTCTTTAACCGTCCTGATTTCGTCTTGTTTGCTTTCAATTACTTTTATTGCTTGATCATCATCTTTGTTTGTTTTAGCGGTATAGCAGCTTCCAAGTTGGATCTTCGTCGTCATCATGTGAATTTGGGTTTGTTTGTTTTCTGCAGCGTTTACACGTTCTTGTTTTTTCCCCCCATCGCTTTTATCGTTGTCGCAGCCAATCGTGCGCAATTGTAGTGCCCTTTCCCTTTGCGTGTTAAACGAGTTAAAATTTCGCCTTCCGTATTCACGATCTTCTCTTCACATTCGTTGCAGCGTGACAATTTCATAGTTTCTTTTTTCAGTTGTTTATGCGCTTTCACTAAAATTTGAAAAATTACACCAAAATTATGAAAAAAGTGTCATGCTCCGTATTACTCCCGCAGTTTTATGTAGATTTTTTTTTACTTAAAAAAAAAAAAAATAAAGATTGCCAGTTTCATATTCCGCAGAATTTTGTTCGGTCTATAGGTCATCAATCCACCACTTCACTAACAAAATACAACACTATAAATTTACTTAAAAACTGCGGTACGGTATTGGCTTTAAAACTTGCACTGTATCTTCTTTTGTACGTACGTGGTGGTCCATAAAAAAACGCAACAGCAAAATTTTTCTTAGTCCAAACTTTTTTGTTAGCACCCCCTAGAACCGTAAAGGGGGGGGGGGGGATTGAGGCTTAATGGCGCGTCGACAAAGGGACTTACCCGTTCTATTAGACATCATCTGAACCTTTACGGTTTTGGAGAGTGCTAACAAAAAGCCTGACTTAGAAAAATGTTGCTGTTGCGTGTTTTATTGACCACCCTGTATTTGTAGTGTCCAATTTGATTCGTTTAATTCCAAAACAATCAAAGTTACTTGAGAGCCCCCGAACGCTCGTGTCTAGTTCCTAGCCTCAAACCAGCCTAATTGTATAATATTATTGACCAGCCCAATTATAATACTACTACTAGTGATAATAAATGACGTTCTCTCTTATGATCTCGAAATTGTTTTTCACATTAATCTTCCTGGCGGTCCCCGTCCCAATTATAGGAAAGCTGACTATACGTTAATTAATGATATTTTTTCCTGTATTGACTGGCCTGCTGAGCTTGGGGGGTGGGACGTGGACACCCAACTTGAAATTTTAGAGGTTTTCATTCTTGATGTTATTAAGAGCTTCATTCCTATGTGTGCCCCATCTACCAAAAGTGCTCCGCCCTGGATGAACCAAAACATCAGGTCCCTGATTAGGCAGAAAAAACGTGCCTACAATCGCCTGCGTGATTTCCCCTCACCTTCTAATATGGCGCTGTTCAAAGCTGCCCGGAGTGCTGCCGTTTCCGGGTTTCGCACCGCCCGTCGCAGTTACGAGGAATCCCTCATTCTCAAAGCAAAATCGGACCCTAAGTCCCTCTTTGCTTATGTTAACCGTAATCGAAAGACTGCCCCCACTACCTGTCTGAAGAGAAACGACGGTCCTACTCTGCTTGATGACCGAGATATTGCGGTCGAATTTGGCTCTCACTTTGCCTCGTCTTATTTGCCCCACCCCCCCCCAGCTCTCCAATTGACGCTGCTTTCCTTCCTGCTCCTTTTCTGTGCTCAGATGTGGAAAATGCCTTCATTGCTTTAAGGGAGGATTCTTCCAGCGGCCCTGATGGCATTTCCCCTCTCTTTCTTAAATCTTGTGCAAATTCTCTTGCTACCCCCTTCTTCTTGATTTTTCAAAGTTCCTTTTCCTCCTGCACCTTCCCTACCCGTTGGAAAGATGCAAATATCACTCCTGTACACAAGGGTGGTTCCCTCCATGATGTAAATAATTATCGCCCGATTAGTTTGCTCTGTGTCGCGTCTAAAATTCTTGAAAGGTTTTTCCATAAATCTGTCATGTGCATTTGTCAACGGCTCAATATTGATTTTGAGTTCCAACACGGTTTCCTCCCAGGCCGCTCCTGTCAATCCAACCTTCTTGAAACTTACAACCACCTTACCACCTTATTGGACAAAGGGGTGCAATGTGATCTTGTTTTCTTCGACTTTCGGAAAGCCTTTGATTCCGTCTCCCATTTCATCCTCCTTCACAAACTGTCCTCTTTGAATTTTCCTAAAACACATATTGCTTGGATCAATTCTTATCTTTCTCATAGACGACAACGTGTTAGTCTCAGAGGTTCCACTAGTGACTGGGTCCCCGTTACCTCGGGGGTCCCCCAGGGGTCTGTTCTGGGCCCCCTTCTTTTCAACCTTTTCCTGTACGACCTCCATTCCGTCATCCGATCCTTTAGCAGAAGCTATGCGGACGACCTGAAAATTCTCTCTCCCGCTTTTCTTCACCAAGATCTCCAGCAAGACATTGACGCCATTGCCACCTGGTCGACCAAAAACTGTCTTGCCCTTAATCCTCTCAAATGCGTGGTGTTGCATTTTGGCCATAACAACCCTCACTGCAGCTATCACCTTGGTAAAACTACCCTTTCTACTAACACGTCCCATAGGGACTTGGGCATTTTGGTTGATTCTTCCCTGAAATTTCATGCCAATACTGATTACATCATCGGGAAAGTCTTCAAAAAAGCCCACTACATTCTTAAAACTTTCTCTGCTGGCTCACCTAAGCTGTTTGCTCTCCTGTACAAAACCTTCCTTCGCCCTACGCTCGAATTCTGCTCTCAGGTTGGCCGCCCCTGTTATGCTTCTTTCTTCGCCCGTCTTGAGACTTGTCAACGCCGCCTCACTAAATGGTGCCTTCCCCTCAAAAATTTGTCTTATGATGAACGATTTCGCAAACTAAACTTGACCTCGGTCAAAACCAGGTTCCTCCGGGGTGACCTTATCCTCACTTACCAAATATTAAACCACCTTATTGACGTCCAGGCAGCCGACTTTTTTTTGTCTCTCTCACACTTTGACCAGGGGGCATTCCCTCAAACTCTGTGGAAGTGTCTCCTCTGGTAATGTTCGGCACCGGTTTTTCTCAGAACGCGTGGTCGAGGCTTGGAATGCCCTTCCTGTTTCGGTTGTTCTTTCCACTTCGCTTGATGCTTTCAAAAGTCGGCTGGACCGTTTTCTTGCTTAGGCTTTTCCTGGTGGTTGGTCCTTGGTTTGTGTGTGTGTGTGTGTGTGGGTTTGGGGGGGAGGGGGGGTGGGTGCTTCTTGGCTTTTGCTTGCACCGTCGGGTTATCTATTCTATTCTAAATACTAATACTGGTACACTATTGTACAAGTTGTCTTTTGTAGAGATACGAAGTTCTAAAAAACTTGTATTTGCAAGCAAGGAATAGATTTACAGCTATATGAAAAGGTTAAATTATAACCATGAGTCGTGCATTTTTACACTAACGGTGGGGATATTTAGTCCCGGAGTAGCCCCGGAGTAGCTTAACCCTGGATATAACTAACCCTCTACCTGGGAGTTAGTGGACTGGAGAAAAAAAGGTTGGTGATATCCATGTCGGACTAAGTTGGGGTTTTGCTAGCTCTTTCCTCCTTAGACCTCTACCTCCAGGCTAAATTAGCCCTGTTAATGTGTTGTTAAAACTCGGGAATATCGCTAATACTAGATGGATATCACCGCTTTTTACAGCTCAGGGCTAACCGCTCAGTGCTAAGTTAGTCCTCGACCTTCAGGCTAAATTTTGCTTAGCCCTCAGCTTATTTCGTGATGGATATCACCATTTTTCCATATTACCGAGCTTAACCCAAGGATTAAGTTTAAACCTCAACTGGATATCCCGACCGATAGTCATATTAAATTTAGTACACTGCGTCAGTTATCTTAATTTAGATACATTGGTTTATTATTGATCTTTTACCCGCTTGCTGATATTCACGTTCACTTCAATACAATATTTAGGTACCGTAGGTGTTCTGGTGGTTACGCCCCGTTTCGCCAAATCCCGTTTCGCCAAAAAGAAAGCAAATTAACAGTTTTGCCTGATGGGCCAATCCCGTTTCGCCAAATACCGTTCACGAAATTTCAGGCACACGAAACATTTAAAACATTTAAACACGAAAATTTATAACGTATATGGTCAGACATTTATAGACAAAACACCCGTTTTGCAGAATCCCGTTTTGCAGAACAATTTGTTTCAAATTACGTGCCTCGCTCGCGCTCCTGCGCATGCTGCGACCAAACACATAACATCAGAAACCGCAACTATATAATCACAAATTTCTTATAATTAGGCATGCCTCTTTTAACTTCTGCAATGTTAAATTTTTAAAGAATATTTTGATTCTGCGAAACGGGATGGTGCAAAACGGGAATTCCCGTTTTGGGAAAGGGTAACCATCACTCGTATAACTAACTATTCTTAAAAGAGAACCTTGGCATTGACCTAGTGACGACCAATCATTAATTCTAAACAATATTTAAAGTAAACGTTTTTCCGTCTGTATTGCCAGTTTTCAAAACGCTAATAAATCAATTGGTCTTATGCTACCACTGCTTGTTTCTGTTAAATGTTTGCCTTTTAAAGCCCCATTACGTAGAAATATAGTGTACGTAAAATTTTGTCAAATTCGTTTTGGCGAAACGGGATTTGGAGAAACGGAAGTTTATAGTTTATTAAATTGATAAGGTATTTGGTATTTCATTTCACGTCTCCCATATACGATTTATTCCCTTTTATACATATATGTCTTTACTGTTAGTTAGTTTATTTAGTCTTTAAATAATGCTTTAACTAGCTGTACCCCCGGCGTAACATACCGGGCGTAACATACCTGAGCGTAACACTGTAGTGGGCCCCGGTTTCCCCTATTGTGTGGTCTGAATATCCCCATTTCTGCTCCCTCTTTGAACCCCTGCTGATTTGTGTTATGGAAGTAAATGTTTATTTTCAATGGCGGACGTTTCTCTGTTCTGATACCGAACCCAACAACAGTTGTGCATGCAGTGATTGTTACTCAACCAACTTTGAAACTCTTCCAAGTTGGCTCTTAAGAGCTAGCCCTTTGAATGCAATATGTCGATTGTTATAGGCCACATCTTTTTGTTTGACATTGTCGGTCGCTCGCCCTCTTTCATTATACACCCTCTTTCATTGTAGTGCATAATAGTGATGAATTTGCTTGCCCGACCTAAGCGTATTATATATGAATATATATATATACATATATATATAATAGATATATACTTAGATAGATTACCCTTTTCTTTAATAGCTCTGTTTGTAACTTTAGCAAATTGTGGCATTATACTATTATTCGTTGTTCCGCACACTGAAATTCCATATTTGATGTTTACCATGATTCAACAGGATGAAAAGCCAAATGGGCTCGATAAGTGTGAAATAAATACCGTGTCAGTATGTTTAGTGGTAGAACTTCAACCTTTGGTTTCAAAAGTCGTGGGTTGAATCCCCTGGCTCAAGCAGGCTGACATTTAAGTCCAAAAGGTAACGTAAATAGGTTTCCATCCGTATTGATTTGCCATGATTAATGCATCAAATATTTTTCCCCATAGTATTCCATTTAGTTTATACATTGTTGGTATCATACATCTAATATTTAGCATGCTGTTATTAATGCGGTCGTTGGTAAAATTTAAATTTGTTTTCTCTAATTCTGATCCCAAATTTACGGTTGTTAGCTTTTTTTGACAGTTTTACATTTGCATCGTTTGTTTTACATCTAACGTATTTTATTTCACATTGTTATTTCACCAGTCTCCCCATTCATATGTCATGAGCTCATTAATAAAGAGTTTTTTCTTCATTTAAGATTAGTTCATTTTCTTCTGAATACAACTTTAAATTATCAGAATTTTCTTGCGTTTTACCATTTTCCTGTTTTCTGCAGGTATTAACGATAAAAATACAGGTCTTCAACACGTGTTACAAAAATTTTACTTTTTGCAATGCACTATGTTACAATAATGTTAACTGTGACATCGTTGATAAATAAGGAGGAGCAGAGGTCCTAGAACTGATCCTTGCAGTACACCGAATTCCATTTTTTCCAACTTCTTTTTTATCTGCTATTTTTAGTACTTTGTCGTCCTGTCATATAGGTATTGATTATACTGTATGTTTTCCCTCTTAGCCCATGTTTATAAATTTTGTCCAGTACAATATTTTTATTTAAAGTATGAAAAGCATTGGTTAGGTCTATTTTGCAGCGACATATTTCCCCTCATTTAGTGCTCAGTTATTATTTAAATTGATATTTTCTAATGCTTCAGTTGTTCCAATTCCTTTTCTATACTTCGTTCCACATTATGTTTGCAGGAAACTGACTGTATGACCCCACGTTTCCTTCCACTACGAGTGCAAAAAAATATGTAAATGTCCCAATTGTAGACTCCAAGAGTAGCTATGCAGGATCTACAAGTGTTATATCAACATGTTTTTGCACTCCTAAACCATGCGCCAATGCCAGTTTACCGTGACGTCACCATGAGTTAGCCAATGACGAACGAGAACAACGGCTGTTTGGCCGTCTGATTGGACTAGCCCAGTCACGTGATATGTACGTCGCAGCAAACAGCCATGGCGTGTGGTATAGTGTAAGGAAATATAGCGCCGTACAGTCAGTTTCCTGCAAACATAATGTGGAACAAACTCCATAAACGAATTGTTTTTATCTAGTAAGTCAAACTTATTGTGGGAAAATTGGTAGCAAGCGCGGTCCATCGGCCTCTTTGGAGCAAGGTGGAGAGTAAAGATCCTAGAAGGAAAACTACGCAATCACTACTACGACCTTCCCCGAGATGTCCTTGTTAATTAAAGGTACATGCATCCATGTTGGCTGTCCTGAAGGACTCAGTTTTGCGACATTAGTTCAGACGAATGTCGATGTTGCCAACACAGTCATTTTCTTGTTTTTTTTTCTTTCGTGCGAGGTTGATTTTGCGACGTTACCTCTAACCCGTGTAAATGTTGCAAACGCTATTCTCAACGGGTCGCACGACATACCGGAAGGATTTACGTGCCTTTAAAAGGACATAAATCCTATAACGGTATATCGTGCGATCCGTTGAAAGCAGCGTTTGCAACATTTACACAGGGTATAAGAGTTAATTGTCGCAAAATCACCTCGCACGCAAGAAAAAAAAAAAAGAAAAAAATGGACGAGTTGGCGACGTTTACATACGTTTGAACTACTATCTCAAAACTGAGTCACGCAGGAAAGCCAACATGGATGCATGTATCTTATTGTGGGTTTTATGACGTGTCTTGATGTCAGAGCCGAAAATAAATACCATCCAACGGGGATTATAGGTTTATTCCTCGATCTTGTAGATTCCATTCGTATAGGCGTCATCAGCATCCAGGGAACGTTCACAAATTATGTAACCGGAGGGGGGAGGGGGCAGGGGTTTGAACAAATGTGTAACCATCTGTTATGAGGGGGAGAGGAAAGTACGACGAAGTGTTACGTAACACACTAATTTCGCAGAATTATTTTTTTGCTAAGGTTTTCTTTACTTTTTAAGTAAATTCTTTTAGCGAAACTCTTTTTCTAACTTCTGTTTACGACTTTTGTTTTCTAAATCACCAGTCATTACGACCCTAGGCACTGATTTACAGCTTCTAAAAACGAATTCACCAAAAAAAAATGGAGAATTGATGGGTGGCGGGGAGGGGAGGGGGGGGGGGGTGTTACATATTTCCGGATTGGGGGGGGGGTCATGCCAAATTCTACACTGGTGTTACAAAGGCGGATGTGGGGTCGAAATTGCAAGAAAAAAGTATGACGTAATTCGTGAATGCTTCCCCCCATCACATGGTTCATCTCGGACTAAGTTTATACGACCTAGCTGCCTTCTCTCTTTAGTCATTCTCCTTTCAACAAGTTAACTAAGTCCAGTCCACTCCTAAGGTGCATTTATGTACCTTGACAAGGCGTTGCTAAAGGTGAGAAGTAA
>JAHWFP010108962.1:1310-20968 GCA_023313725.1 Lithobius niger | reverse complement strand
ATAATTTAATTCGTATCAAAAACGAAAGTACGGATTAAATTATTCCTAAAGCCCAGCAGCACTAGGAGCAATTTTCTGAATTGTACATTTGATTATTTAAATTCAGAATCCTAAATTTTTAGCTGTAAACATTTTTAACAAGTAAAGTAAAACGTCAATCACGTATAACTCTTTTTTTACGGCACACTTCACGTTTTTGTTTGTAATGAGATTGATGTCTGAACTTTAACCTGAAGTGCTGACGTTCTTTTAGGTATGTACCTACCGATTCTAAGGGCGCGTTTACGCAGCGACTCACCTTTGCATTCTCGCAGCTAGAACTCAATCGCGATAGCAAAGACGACATTGCCATGGTAACAACGCTAAATGGGTTAGCTAAATCCGACATCGTGTGAGTAAATACTTGCAGTCTTATAATCCGTGCCAATAATATAAAGAATTCCTCATGACGAAACAATTTTCCCAAACGCTTCTGAACTCACGTTATTTGTTGTTTTCGCTGCGAGGCGACAGACATAAAACCGCCGCCATGTTGGAATTTCAGATGATTTCTAGCTTCTAGCTGCGAGAATGCAAAAGCGAGTGGTTGCGTAAACCCGGCCTAACAATTGGATTCTTCACAATGTATGACGGATTGTTGCAGATTTCAAAGGGGGGGTTTTGGTCTACTCACAGAGTTGTCTAACAATTATCTGGCGTTCACGTAAATTATCCCGCTATGCCTAGTACCGTTCACGAAGTTTTAATCAAAATGAAATTTAAAACAGGATTCCCGTGTAATGGTCAGACATTTACAGACAAACTTTGCATAATAACGTTTTGCAGAATAATTTCAAATTACGTGCCTCGCGCTTGCTGCGGCTAACCACATAACACCAGAAAGCGCAACTATCACAAATACCTTCCAATTAGGCATGCATATTTAACTTCTGCAATGTTAAATTTTTGAAGAATATTTTGATTCTGCAAAATGGGAATTTACATAACAGGAATTCCCGATTAAGAAATGGTAACCTTCATGTGTATAACTAACTATTCTTAAAAGAGAACCTTCACACTGATCTAGTGACGACCAATCATTAATTCTAAACAATATTTAAAGTACACTTTTTGTCCGTCTGTATTGCCAGTTTTTAAAACCCAAATAAATCAGTTGGTCTTATTCTGCCCATTGCTTCTCTGTTAAATGTTTGCATTTAAATCCTCATCACATAAAAATAAGGTATTCAATTTCGTGTAGGTAACATTTTGTAAAATTAATTTTGGCGTAACGGGATTTGGCGAAACGAAATTTGGTCTTTAGGCAAAGCTTTTAATCTGTTTTTTTTTTAGGGGGGAGGGGGGGGGGCCAAAACTGGATTTGGCGAAACGGGAGTTCATCGCCAGACGAGCCAACTTACCCTCCCGACCCGATTTTTAGTCGTGTCTGGAGTGAAAATATGCCCGTCTGACACGGGCTTTAGATCCATGCGACCTCTCCTCAGCCTCTCTCCTTTAAATTAGTTTGCACGTTTCTGATAATTTATGGTATCGTAACTCAACGCTCTGCCACCATTGAACGAGATTCTAGGTTTGAGCGTAGCCTCTAATTATTAGGTTGGCTGGAATTAACACCCCTGCACCGTAACATATTTAAGTCTGTTTGAAGCTCAAGGGTGTCTCCACCCACAAAATTACGTCGAGAGCATTGCCCCCCTTGCGACACTTTTTTTTAATGATGTCGATGTAATGACTTCGAGTTTCAGTCGATTGTGTGATTGCTCTGTGAGAAAAAAAAAAGTCCTCATTTCCGTTTTTTGATGGTACAGTGACACATTTTACGTAAAGATAATATGAGCAAAAAACTTCATAAATCATTTCCTTGAACATTATTGTTAGTATTTTTTTTAGGGACTAAACGACGATATAAGAAAAAAAAAGGGCGTAACAAACGGAAGTACAGAAATGGATCACTCGTATTTACACCGAAACACGCAAGACTTAATGCCACTTCAAACCTCAAGTTCGCTGTTGTAAACTTAAAGCGGGAAACTCTATGGCATAAAGACTTCCGTGTTCAAGAAGTGATGACCAGCCATTAGTAATAATGCAAACTGAGCAAGAAACTTGTTGCACTGCATTTTGCACTGCATTTTGGAGTACGATTACCTTGACTAATTCCGTAACACCAAGGTTGATCATGCCTCATTGACGCAAAAACCATAAAGGCTCCGACGCTCCATTAAGAAAAAATAAAGGACTGGATGAATTTGTTCATTAATCGTTGCGCCAATTTCGTTCACGAAGAGAAACGTTGAATCAGGGATGTTCGACTTTTTTAGGGAGGGTTGGGGCTGAAGCTTTGAGGCGCGTTGAAGGCATATAGCGCCAACCACCTCGTCACAGTGCAGTGGACCGAGTTACCACTTCGCCACGTACTGCAGAGGTGTTATGCAAACCCCACATCTAGTTCTCATCATATATCTGTACTTCCTGCAAAAATAAAGCACCTGACGGACTGTAGGTGGCCGGCGACACTTACGACATTTAGGAAGGAAATCCCCGTCTCAAAAATGAAACAATGTGTTACGTTGGTGCGTCTTTTTCGTAAACGGGCCAACACCATCTCTTATCGGCGACTGCAGCGACACGCCGAGTGCCAAGGTTGGACAGTGGCTTTAGTAGCTCGTAAGTCATTGCCGTCTTGTTTGTGCAACAAGACTTGCCAAGCAGCACGCAACCTCACATCTAGAGTTGGAAAGGCTGAGTTCCCTTTCAGATGACCAGAAATTGCCCGTTTTGCTAATTCTCATATATATTCCCACGTCAGCGTGCTCGTTTTCGTATATCCTCAAATGGCCTGGGTTCCAGCAGAATATCAGTCTTACACTAGTCAATCCCTGCCTTAATCTGGCCCTGGCTATCGGCGAGGGGCTACCTTATTTCGACAACTAGCTAAAGTTAAACCCTATAAATTCTTCTTTTAAACTTAAATCTTACTGCCGGTCAAGCTTTTTTTCATTGCACAAACGCAGTAGGGGTAAGTTTTGCCGTAGACCAATGAGGGAAAACAAAATACCACCTTCAAAAGGGCGTGCTATACGGCATTTTTCACTCAAGGCAATACGAGTTGGAGCGAGTTCGAGCAATTAACCCTAGCCAGAGAGCGTTCTAAAAACTTCGATATGGGTCTCCGTTGACGATTCCTCGATCTCGCCCTTATGAAAAATTGTCATGATATGCAATGAACAAAAATCATGACTATTCCATGACTAATTGGGGCAATGACTTGTCATGATTTATTATGAATTGTCATGAACGGCAGTCATGATTTATCATGATATTCATGATGACGCTTATTCATGATGATAAATAATGATAGTGGATCATAAGAAATCATGATAGCAGATCATGATAAATCATAAAAAATCATGACAAGTCATTGCCCCAATCAGTCATGGAATAGTCATTTTTTTTCATTGCATATCATGACAATTTTTCGTAAGGGCGTAGAGGGACAGTATAATTGTGTCTAAGCACAATTTAAAACGTGATCGGACCACTTTAACCGGTTTCAAAAATGGCCTAGCCATAAAAGACCACGCAACTATGGGGGAGGGGTGCGTTGGAGGGGAGAGGGGAACAGGAAGGCAGTTTCGGAGAGGTCAGCAGCTGTTTTCATTTTCGCTAGACCGGGGTGGTACAAAAGGAGGTCAAGGTGACAGCTTTCACGAACTACTCTCAATCAAGCTCTCAGCTTCGTGGCAGTGATAAGGCGTCCCGCGTTGTCACTGCTCTCCCAATCTACGATCCCAATCTTCTGTCCTTGACATTCACGGCGGCAGACAACGACCAGTTCGACACAAAGATGGCTCCTAACTTGTCGGGAAAAAGTGCCTTCGTTACGGGAGGATCAAACGGCATCGGAAAGGCTGTTTGTCAGGCATTTCTGGATAAAGGAATTAAGGTAAGAAATTAAGTTTGCTAGTTTTAAATTTATAACGAGACGAAAGTAACGCATGGATAGCTGAAAGTTTGACGGTCTAACCATATTGGCCGACTTATTAAATTTGTGGACTTGTTGGATTTGTCAACATTGCTGACATTAACATTAACATGGATCGACACTATCGGTCTAATGGCGTACTTGAGCTCGAGGTACGCAAAAAGTGATTTATTTTTAAAATACATAAATAAATTAAATGGTGTAGTGCATGAATTTTAGAATACGGAAAAACAAACAGATTTTAAGGTGACTTTTTTCGTATCTATCTGAACTTAGTCATACTTGTAGCTTTAATGTTCATAGGCCAATCAGTCTAACAGGAACAGTTTAATTTTTGGATTATCGGAATAGTCCCCGGGGAAAAAAAAATTCTGTAAAAAACCCACGAAAAAATCTCCCCCCCCCCAAAAAAAAAAAACACTCCCGGTTCCTTTTAAACGAACATTTCCATCCTTTTAATGTTTAGAAGTAGTAAAATTTATTAAATTTTGATCATGTTTTTTTTTCGGGGTTGTTTTTTTCCTAGGGATAGTTTCCGGAAATTTTTTTTGAAGCTAATTTTTCCGGGATATTTTTCCCGGACCTTTTTTGCGGCATTCTCATTTTCGCTCGTGTCTTCCTAAAAACATGTTTAATTAATTGTTTAACTAATTTGTAAGCTATGTTGTAAGAGTTGCCTTGAGTACCAACGAACTTTGTTCAATTTTGTTCCATCGTTCAAGGAAAATAAAGTGGAAATATTCGGACTTACGTACCTTTGTTGGGTTATCTCTGGATGGAGAGGTCAATTTTGCTAGGAAATTCCTAGCATACGCAGCCGTATTGGACAAAGGCGTGAAAGCATTTCCAGATACTACGTTTCTTGAATGTACAGGGGGTGGTTGAAGCCATGCTTGGACTTGGGGGGGGGGGGGCTACGTAATGTGATGCTAAAATAATATATAAATAAGGATGAATACCTAATTAAGTTGCCTTTTGGATTTAAATGTCAGTGGGATTGACGGGGAATAGAACTTACGACCTTTAAAACCAAACGCCGAAGAAGGGTCCATTTTCCCGCTCAGGCAGTCTGACATTTAAGTCCAAAAGGCAACGTACATAGGTTTGCATCCGTATTTATTTAACACTTATCGAGCCCACTTGGCTTTCCGCCCCGTTTAATGCGAAAATACTGCCGGATGATACGAGGGGTGGGGAGAGGGTGCTACATATAAAAATATTTCTTCAGGGTGATTTGAAACACTTAAAAATGTGTTTAGGGCTTAAAACATCTGAAACAAATTGTTGCTCAAATTGTTGCCCGAATTTTCACCTATTTACCAGATGATTTAAAAGAAAAAAGGAGATAAAGTAAATGGAAAAACATCATACTTTTAATTCAAGGTCAAGAACGTGATAAGGAGTAACGCACAGTGACTATAGTACACGACAACGCAGGATTACGATAACGAAAGATATGAACTTCTAAACAACTTTGTGTTCCCAAGATAAAGCGTTAAAGAAGCAAAGAGTTGCATTAAAACTGGCATTGTGAGCATAAACTTACAATTAAAAAAAATTAATTTATTTCAGCCTTTAAGTGAGCCGAAGCAATTTAATGCTCGTCTGGCTCAATCGGCTCAATTTTGAACATTACCAGACTTTTTTTTTTGAGAAGAAGAAATGTCTGATAAAGGGAAGAGCCAATCCGGGGACTTGAACCGGGAAACCTCCGATCATCGTAGGGGCCGAAAGATTGTCCAGAATTGGCCAGAATAGTTCCCATAGCCACTGAAGTAGAATGGCAGCCTCTCACGCTACCCTGGCCAGCAGTCCTGGTGGGGAGTTTTTAAAATTTTTTTATTTTGTTTAATTTTTAAATTTTTATTCCCATTTGATTTTTGTTCAACATTATTGGCAGGTAGGGCTCATGGGTGGCGTAAAGAAATAAGAAATATTTTGTTTGAGCCGCGGGTGATACAGAAAACTCTTTTCGGTAGTGGAATTTCCTAGTTTTTAAGAAGTACTCCTTAAAATGTGACAAGTAAATTTATTCCTGTAAATAATTAAATGTGAAAATTCTAAGCATCTCTATGCTTAATCGCGGTGCTCCTCCATCCCCCCCCCCTCCCCAATCCATCTCCCCACTTCCCCTTCCACCCATCAGTACCTTTGGAAAAAATCGACGCCTTTTATAGAACGGAATTCGGCACGTCTCAAGCCTGATCGGTGAACGTGTCATTTATTAAGTTGATTCATTTTTTAAAATTACAAGTGTATTAAAAGTTATTTATTCAATGATTACTAATGTTTTTTTCAACAGACGTCAACAACATTTTTAAACTTTTGCCTTGAAAAAGATCCAGTAAATGTCCCTATCTCCCCCCCCCCCCCCCCCCCCCCCCCCTTCGTATTTGCTATGGAAAATCGTGAACGTTCCCTTAACCGATTCGAAATTCATCAACTAGCATATAACTCACTGAATTTACCTTACAAAACTCAATCAAATTGGTGCCACCAAACACAGCTTTCAAAATTGAACAGTACGAAGTAGTATAATAAATATCGGCATAGTATGTATAGTAAAAACCCAAAAAGCTCAAAAATTCTAAATTTAGAATTAGGAGTGGCGAAAAAGGATAGGGGCGGGGCGTAACTTGGTTGGTGGTCATGATGGCTGATTAGTGGCAGAGATCAGCCTAGTTGCCTGAAGCAGTTGATAAATTAATTCCCGTAATATTTTTAAATTTTTTTTGGGGGGGGGGGGGGATTGAGGTTTTTTTATATATTTTTTTTTTATTACGAAGCAACAGGCGAAAGAAAGGATCTGAATAACCACAGGTGCCAGTTCTTTAGTCAATGTTTACGATAAAAAGATAGTAAAGAGGAGACAAAAAGATCATTTAATTTTTTTTGTAAATTTAACAAAGTTGGAGCCATGACTCCAACAGCAGCAAGGAATTCCGATTCTTCACTATGATATTAGAGTAGAAAAATTTCATGCAGTTACGGCAAGCTGGATTGGTGGTAGACTTGAGAGCCCCGAGTTCTGCTACCTTCTCTTATTAAAAAAAAAACAAAAAACAACTATAATCGACATGAGTTCTCTGAGCGTCTGTGGTTATTGATGGAGGACTCACCACAACTCTGCAAACTGAAATGCGATTTGACTTTGACATTCTCTCTTTTTCATAATCTGTAACTTGGATTATAAAGTCCAAGTATATAACCACAGACGCTCAGAGTAATTCATGTCAAAAAGCAGTGGCAAGTGCTTAGTGAACGAGCGATGTACCGATTCGATTCGATCAATATCCTTTATGCCATGTGGCCACCAAGCTGGGCTCGCATACTTGAAAATAGGCCGAGCTGGTGATGGTAAGGGGGCCCTGGCAATATCCTTTATGAGATGTGGCGACCAAACCGGGCGACCAAAACGGGCCGAGCTGGTGAATGTAAAGGGTACCCTGGCAATATATGAGATGTGGCGAGCAAGCTGCGCTCGAATATTTCAAAATGGACCGAGCTATTGAGTAGAAAGGGGACTCTGGCAATCCCTGCCAGTCCGACAGTTACTACAGGATCTATTCTGACGTATTATGGACATTATCTTTGACCCCTGAGATGATCGCAGGGATCCATGGTTAAAAGATGTATTTTTTCTTATAAAACGTCTAGGAAATTTTAAAACTGAGCCTGTTCATCTACACAAGCAATAGTTTGCTTGAGCTTACATACGGCTCAAACAAATTTATATATATAAAAAAAAAACGCTAATTCTTTTCACCCTCTCCCAATATCCCAGCTGGTTTTTAACAGTACCCAAGCTAATATTTTAACCTTCTTACAATGTCAGTTCTTGCATTTGTAATTACTAATTATTTTCTTTCTAGGTTTGCATAGCAGATGTCAATACGACAGCTGGAGAAGCGACTTTAAAAGAACTGCAAGCTAAATATGGCAAAGATAACGCCATGTTTATCAAATGTGATGTAACCATTGAAAAAGAATTCGAAGGTAAACCTCATTAAACCAAAATTCACTCGGCACTTCGCTGGCTAGGAACCAAAATTAGTTTATCGACCAAAATGTAAAGAATAACTCGAGAATAAGAAACCAGTGGCGTGCCAAAGAATTGAAAAGATTCCGAAAATAGGTTGTTTTACAGTGCCACCCTCACTTCTCACGCCCCTTAGTGAATTGTTTGATTCAACTTTGAATTCAGTTTTATTTGTACCCTTCCCCCTCCCGTTATTGTGTCTAGCACCTCTCTAAAAAAAAACCATCGGAAAAATTATTTACTGAGGAAGAATAGCAATGCCATCGGTCAACCAACACCAGGCGCCTGAAAATGGGAAAAAAGTTGGCCAAACTTTGAAGTAATTAGCATAAAGATGAAACCAACGGCATTCGCCCATAAATACCATATCAAAAGTCTACCAAAATATGATTGGTGGAAAGACGCCATTTTTTAAAAATGGTGCCCGAATTTGATACTTTCACTGTTATTTATTGAAATGCTGAATTCCCTTTCATGGTTAGCAAAATTATGCACCCTTTCTTTATTGTTCCTCTTGAAATTTTCTTTCCAGCGATACCAAATATAACTAGAATCACTACCGGAAGTGGTACGAATGTGTGAGTGAAAAGACGCCATTTTTCAAAATGGCGTCTGATTATGACAATTTGAATTCTCTTTCACAGTTAGTGAAATTAAACCGCCTGCCTTTATTGTTTCTCTTGAAATTTTCTTTGCCAAACACAATCGGAAGTAACTACCAGAAATGGTACTAATGAATATGCATAGTATATGCCGTAATGGAAATAATGGTCCCAAAAAATGAAGGCATTGTTTACTTCGTGTGAAAAGCATTAAATTTGGTATGGATACACATTATGAAGGCTAACTGGAAAAAAAGCTATAATAGCAAGTTCAAATCCTCCTCCCGGGAAGGGGGGGGGGGGGGGTGCCTGACTTCCCCCTAAAACCGATCATAACCGAAATTGTTTAGCTTATAGATAAAAATACTAATACGAGCACTACAATGGCACTTTGAAATTGAAAGTATAGCCACTACAGCAATTACAGCTACACTTTTAAATGGCCGTATAGGTTGGTCCCTATCTACGCTAAACAATTTCAGTTAGGATTGATGGAAAGAATAGATCCACACGTTTCAGAAAATCGTAAGCATGTACATTTCGGGGTATTTGAAGGCTAGCAAGAGCACTTTGAATTTAAAAATCACAACACGCTTTCGTGGCTAAGCCATTACCTCTTCACCTTTAAATGGGTGTAGGATGGTCCCAATCTAAGATAAACAATTTCGGTTAGGATTGATGGAAATAAAAGTTTCCAATCTTTCATAAAATACGAAGCGTGTCCATGTAAGCTATTACAGGGCTTGCAAGAGCATTTCGAACACGAAAATCAACGAACTAAGGAACCAAATGAAAAAAGTAGCGTTACGTAGAAGATGTATGCCACGTTTTCCGTTCAGAATTGTGTGCTGAACGTTTTTTCTTCACGTTATGCTTTTGATTTGCTGACGGTTAAGGAAGTAAGCCAAAAAACCGTGGGGGGGGGGGGTTAAGTCACCCCCATCTGCTCGGGGAAGTTTTGAACTTGTTATCATAGACTTTTTTTTTTCCAGTTACCCTTCACGTGCATCCATACAAATTTAATGCTTTTCACACGAAGTAAACAATTCCTTCAATTTTGGGCACTGTTTTCCATTACGGCATATAATAATAATAATAAATAATAATAATAAGTAATAATAAATACTGTGCATTAATCATAAAATGTGAGTACCTCTTCCGGTAGGAAAGGAAATTTCAAGAGGAACAATAAAGGCGGCAGGGGGCACAATTTTGCTAATTGTGAAAGGGAATTCAAAATGTCATATTCAGACGTAATTTTGAAAAACATTATTTAAAGGTAAAATCACACATTGTTGGTATAAATACAAGTAAAAACTTATTTAATTTAGTAATACATTTTGGTGCTAGTCTCCTAACACTGAGAATGTGGCAAATTAAATATTAGCAAAACACGACACAAATAAAACGTGGTCGGAGCAAGTAGGACCAACCCAGAGAAATCAATCAAAATAGTGTCATCTGATATTTGATGATCCCGTCGATTTTCAAATAACTTGACAGCAGGAGCCCCTACCACAGAGTTAGGTAGTGAGTTCCAAAATTTGACGTGTCGAAATGCGAAGGAGTTTCTAACAGTGTGCAGTTTACAATTCGGAATCTTTAGTATACTGAGATCACCTTTCATGAAAGGGGAAGTTAGCTTGTAATATTAGAGTTAACCGACTTTGTGCCAAAACTTCTGATTATTCAGTACATTACAATCAGTCATCCACGTTTACAACGCCGTGTTAGGAAGGGGAATTTCAGAAATTCGAGATCTTGCCTGTAACCTAGGCAAGGAATCATTTGGACGCTCTTGGACATTTTCCTTGAATGTTTTCGATCTTGGATATGAATTGGTTCCCAAAAAGGTACCGTACTCTAGGATTGATCAAATCATTGGTATGTAATATGAAAGATAACCATTTGTACAGTGTTAGTGTGTAAAAATTTAACGATGTGGACTGTTTGATTTGTAGAAAGCGTGCTGGCTGCCAAGGGCAAATTTGGACATTTGGATATTTTGGTCAATAACGCCGGAATCGTGAAAGAGGGCGACTGGGAGAAAACAATTGACGTGAACTTGGTAAGTATACATAATAACTTTAATAAAGTGTGCGTTGAGGGGGGTGGGGGTTAAAATAAAGCGCAGAGAGAAATTTTGAATCCGTCCAAAATTACTTTTTTATTTATGGTACTCAGGAAATTTATAATTTTTGTTGTACACTTGGAAATTTACGAAACATCTTGACATATGTGCCGAAGCCAGCACACATATTGCTGCAAGGTAGACTACGTATACCTCCTTTTCTCCGTGACAATTCGTGATAGACTCATTCTGTACTAGGACTTACTCTAGAGTTACCATTCTAAAGTCAGTGCATACCCAGGTCGGCAAAGCAATTCGATTTCACATCCTCTTTGTAATCAGAGACTATGGCTCTGACCACTCGGCGGTGCTGGCTTACCTATCATCCTTGGACTTTCTTGAGCTTTTTTGCATAGCCGTAAAACATTCGTTCCTTAGGCTAACTGCACTGTGACCAAGGTTGGCGCTACTGACCTAGCCGACGATGCGCCATAAGCTTCAACCCCACCCCACCCCTCCTTGGAGCTAATAATAAGGGACACATCTGCTACGAACGAATCACAGTTGTATCACCAGGTTATTTTGGATCATACTCTACAGTTAGATTCAACTCAAAGTCCTTAAAATTTAATGGTATGTTACGATGCATAGCTTATGAAAGGTGACTGGTCCTTGACTGGATTAAGTCATCAAATTTAGTTTCTTTGCGTCATTAACCGATAAACCGAACGCACAAGCAATCGACAGAAGAGTGGTTTGGTTTACCAGGTATCACGTCATAGAAATGACATGTATGCTAGTGATTATCAAGTTCGAAGTATTCCACCCTATGATCTCGGTACATGTTTGGCTTATGACGGGGTATAGGCCACCATCATGGCTATGAAACCAATCAAAATGTAAGAAAATACAGGGATAGGAACGAAAAAGGGCAGCATGGTCATTCTTTGCACGGTAGCAATGGAAAAGGATAACCATGTTCATTATGTGCAAGGTTGCAATGAAAAAAGGCGAGGATGTTTAATTGTTGCACGATATCAATGAAACAAGTGATCGATCAACAACATCAATGGACGTGTCAATTTAGTAACAATCGAAAACAAACGAAATATTATGAACGTGTATACAATATGTATATCTTCAACCTCCTCGTTTCCTCTTGTGCACCAATGTACACCATTGCCAGATACAGGGCTGCCGTATACAGATATGGGGCTGGTACAGGACACCCACCAACAGCGTCTGTCTTCAACAGCCCCAAATAAAACTCCTTCTCTATATCCGCAACAAAAACACAAGCTAATGAGACCAAAGACGGAGTCGTGTGACAACATGGCTTCCTGCTGGTGCCAGGAGCAGCTAGTATAATTAAGTGTTTTCAAAGGTTGGGATGTATTCTTTCCAACAACGCTATGAATAATTATTTATCTTGGTTAATATAATCATAGTGACCTTATTTACGTTTAGCATGCAGCTTTCATCATTGGTTGGATGGGGATAAACTTGGTAGGAAGACCCCACCCCTGCACGGTATGCAGTGTAGCAGTAATATTCTCGCACCCTATGGGATGGCGCCACTTGCAAATACGGCAACATTTTGCATAATCAGGCCTACAAATCGTGTCCAGAAATCCTGGCAATAAACCTGGCGACGGCAATGCACCAAGGGGAGGGCATTTTTGGCATTAAAAATTTCCGACACTATCAATTACGTTGGAGCACTTTCTCTCAGAATTAAATACGAAATATACGAGCAGTCTATAACAAGTATACGGAACTTTCCATGTGCAGCTTTGACTGTCGGCCTTTAAACAAATTAAACATACACCCCAAAAAACTAATGGCTTCCGCCCATTTGCCATAATCTCGTGTGCCATAATTCCATTTGCCGCAGTCGCGTTTTACATAATCCCGGGAGCCCTGAATATTCTAGCCCACATCCATCTATTAGGTTAAAAACTATATAGCATATATTTAATGTGTGTTATCCGCGAAAATAGTTACGATCAGTCTTACCATATTTGACCACATGGGGTCGCAACCATGAACGTTCGGTGGAACCTGCGGTAGTATTATCACGGACACTCCCTTTCATGTCGATCCTTGTCCCACTTACTCCTAAACTTATAGTTAGCGATAACGTTAACGATCTTGTAGTGGGAAATACAGAGAGCTAAAACAGGATGAATATTCACTACGCACAAGTGTACATTATCAAATTTTTCTCAATTTCAGAATGGCGTGATGAGGGGAACCATGCTCGCCTTCAAGCACTTGTCAAGCCAAAAGGGAGAAAAAGGAGGCACAGTCATCAACACAGCTTCCAATTTAAGTAATGATCTCAACCCAACCCACTGAACCCTTTCACTTTTGAAATGGGCTTTTCTACGTTTATATTTAACGACGCTCGGTTCAAAGAAACTTCTCGTTCGTTCTGTCCGGGTGTCCGTAATTCTGTTGGTCTGTCTCTCTGTTTTTCATCTGCGATAAGTTCTTGTTGGATTCACGTCGCATTTTGTACGTGCGTTCTTTAACGTATATCTAGAATAATTCCGTAAACCAATAACTTCGAGAAAGAGTTTCGGAAATTCCGTCACAGATACTAAAATTAGTTAGACTTAAATCATTAGTCAAGTATACAAATAAGAAATTAACTTGCGACTAAAATATTTGACAATGACATGCAAGGGCTTTACGTCTTTCAATTAAAGGCAGGTCTTTCATTGATGTAGCAATATCAACCCTATAATTTGGGGTTTGTTTAACACCTTTGTAAGGCGTGGCGCAGTGGCAACCCGGACCGCTGGGCTGTGACTAAGGTTGGCGCTAATGACCTTGCTGTCGACGTGCCATTAAGCCTCATTTCCTCTCCCTATAATTCAAGCAATATCAACCCTATAATTTTGGGTGTGTTTAACACGTTTGTAAAGCGTGGCACAGTGACAACCCGGACCGCTTGGCTGTGACTGAGGTTGGGGCTAATGACCTTGCTGTCGACACGCCATTAAGCCTCATTCCCTCTCCCTACAATTCAAACAATATCAACCCTTCAACACAAGGTTTAACGGCATTTTAGTGACTCGCAGTGTGAAGCAGAGCAAACGAGTTTCTCCTACGCTGGTGTCTGTCTGTCTTGTCTCTTTATGTCCACGATAACTTTGAAGTCATTGCCCGATTGCTGTCATACTTTCCAAACACATTCTATGCCTGTTGGTGCTTTATAGTGCGTAAAGTAATAAAATTGGGGTAAATATGTCGGGGATTTTGAGTCTGAAATGTCGGGGATTTTGAGTCAGACATCAGTACTCAGATATTTTTATTCAGGGTTATTAATTAGAAATTAATGCCGAACTAAACAACTGATTCCATGGTAGAGGCTTCCCGCAAATTCAAACGTCTGTCTCTTATATAAAAAGGCTCTGTCTTACATGCATGCTTCATTATATAAACACCCTACTTTATTCTGTGTAATAACAAGATCCTCTCATTCTTTCTTCATTATAAAATGACCATCTCCTTCATTCTTTATTATAAAACTATACCCTGGTTTTGATACGTTATTATAATAAGACCTGTCCTTCATTTTTCATTATAAAAACACCCTTCCTTCGTTCTTTATTATGGAAAGACCTTCTCCTTCTTTATTTATTATAAAAAGACTCTCTGCTTCATTCTTTATCATAAAAAAAAGACTTTCCTTCATTCTTTATTATAAAAATAACCCTGTACTTCATTTTTTTTATTATAAAATGATTATTTCAGACGTAGTAAAACCGAAATACATGATGTTTCTTCTTCGCATGTGGAGATCACACAGAATAAACCAGACGTGCTCTAAGAACGATGAACTCTAATTACGTAATATTTCCGTTATATCTTTACTACTTGCGAACCAAACTAAAACATAAATTTATACCTTTTGTGTAAATTGAAAAACAACTTTACTTTAGCTCCTCTTCATAATTACAAATACACAAATTTGCTTCATAACTGGTTAATAAAACTGCTTTCGCATGCACATAAGAACGTCCTCTAACCAACGGTCGATGCGCACATCAGAGATCTCACTCACCGTCTGGTTAATTGGCAGGAAACTTTGTATCTTTGTAGTGAGTACGCAGTACGCACGCGACTTTCCAATAACTGGTAAGTAGCGCTTTTTATGAACTGCCGTTCGTTCGATGGATACAGCTCCCCCTTGCTCTTGTTAAAGTAAAGCTAAACCCTTCCATCTTAAATTTTACTATTGTTAGTTAAGACAAACGGTTAATTTAGAAGTTAAGTTTGATGTTTCCACGGCTAGAAACAGCGAACGCAATATCCTCGCATGGTATTGACGTCACATTTCATCACCCTACGTTAAATGGACCTTGGAGGAATGACGTCATCGCAGCATACTAGCGAGTGCACGCCGGGTTGTGATTCTAACGTGGCGGCTGCGAGACCGGTCCACTTACAGACTATACCAGCGCGAACCGAAACTCAATCGCTGCGAGATTTATTAAATTAAAGTGTTCAAGAACGTACACTACCATGACTATTAACCCTAGAAAGACTCGTGAAAGTTCGTTCAGCTAGGCGGTAATCCACTCAATGCGAAATACTGGGCAGATAAGCGATTGGACCGTGTCCACTTGTTGCTCGTGGTGAGGGAGGGAGAAGGAATATAGGGAGCATGGCTTCATTTGAAAAGAATCTGTGCTGCTGTTCTGTTCTTCGCTAGCTATAGTGGTGAGGAATGTGAGAGCCGAGCGTGATCTTGCCTGAGCTTGTTGGGTACGTGCGCCAATGGGTGATGAAGTGTGACGTCACACAAACGAGACTTGGATGTTTTGACCACACGAACGAAGAATTCATCTGCTAGAATGAAAATTTAGACACGTTACTACGTAATAACTACAAAGCCTGAATGGTTTTCGCACCTCTCACAGGGTTTTTAGTGTCTTAATTAACGATACTGAAATTTAAGATGGGAGGGTTTAGCTTTACTTTAAGCAACATAAGGAAACAGTTTCCTCCTGATATTTTCTGGAATGGGGCAGCTCGTAACAATACTATTAAATCTGACGGTTATACTTAAGCCATAATTTCCTTACCAGTATGCTGACGACGTTGACCATTTGTGGAAGAAGCATTCACGAGTTGCTTTTTATTGCATTTTTTTGCGGCGCAGTCGTAGTTTTAGAAACAAGATTTTAATACTTTTGCTGCTCTTTTGTGTCAAGGAAGCAATAAATACACGAACAAATGCTATCGAGCTACTGACTTGAATTCTCAAATACGGCATATAACGCATGTAGGAAAGAGCATAGGAAAAATATAGAAAATTAGACAGAATCGGACTACGGATTCAAAAGATATCATGGAGGCAATCAGACAAGCCAGACAGGCAACTGTGCAGGATGAAAAAACTGCTCGCCAGTTTTGCACCAAGCCTCACTAAAATCTAAAAGTACAGGGTGTCTGCACCAGGGCCGTAGGAAGGGTAAGGCGAGCAAGGAGGCCGCCTAGGGCGCCACCTTCCTGGGGGCGCCGAATTCCAACCAACTGTGTAACCGTGGAAGTGGGTGGTAAAGCACAAATATATTTTTTAACGGATGGCGTTACACACAAATCCACAACGCCTTAAGAAGAGACATCCTTGGACTTGGTTGAATTTCGCTCACTACACAATCGTTAACCAATTGTTCGTTTTTTCTTTAACGATCAGATAACTGTTAACTGAAATTTAAAAACAAAAATGGATTATACAGAGTAACTTCACTGTATCTGGGTCTTACTTCTTAAGGAGAGGCTTGCACGCGAAAATTGGAAAAATAAATAAATAAAAACCGATTTTTTAGTTCCTGTTGAATTAGTTATTTTGAAGTATTTATTTTCAGTTTATTATAGCTAAATATCTTGCTCTAATCTCTTTATTACTGTAATTAAGGTTTTTTTTTTGATAAGTTGAGAAATCAAAATTATCATGAAATCACGTTATTCGTTAGCATTCGTTGACTTCAACTAAAGGGGAGGGGACAAATTTTTTAAAATGTATTAAAAAAAAGCTACTGAAGTTATTCACGAAAGGGTTTCACTAACGGAAAGATTGATATCTTAAGTTTATTTTAGCAACTACGATATTCACAGTTCGTTGATTTTAAAACGTCTAACTGGATGTCTAACTCGGACCATGTTTTTTCCAGCATGGAAGATCATTTGGCTGCAATTCCTGCAACATTTGGATCGTGCATGCAGACAAATTTAAACGTTTGCTCAAAACTTAGTGAATCGTGAAATGTGGTATACATTTGACTCCCAACTGTCTCTACATAACGTTTTTCCAGAGCTACGATTCAATGCTTCGTGCATCTGCTTAGCAGTTTCGTTGGACTACGCGTTCTGCCGGCGCATTTCAGATTCAACACACTGCCGGCCGTTTCTTTGAATTGTTTACTCCACCCTTGTAAACAGATTTACGTGTTGGCAGAGTCTTCTTAATCGTTCAGAGAAAGGTCAAAGGAAAGTTTACTTATTTGAACCTTGCAAACCATAAAAAGCACTCGAGTTTCACGTCAATGGACTGGATGCCATTGTTGCGTTGAAGCTGTAAGCGCCATCTGCTAAGCGACGCGCACGTGCAAACGCTGCACGGTGCGGGCTGCTGCCACATCGTAGTTGCTAAAATAAACTTGGAGATCATCAAGCTTTCCGTTAGTGACATCCTTTCGTGAATAGGTGCGGTATTTTTTTTTTTAAATAAATTTTCAAAAGTGTATACGGACTTTATGGACACCCTGTAAATTAGTAGGAGAAAGGAACCGTAACTAAAAGGCCGAAGTTGTTTGAAGCCACTAGATTATCAACAACCAAGAAGGTAAATCGCCACTAACTGGACAAGAAATCAAGAAAGCTCCGTGGGAGAAATGTATTTTCCATTTTCCTTGATCAGTTATTCTTGGTCTACACCATGTTGGTTGGTGAGCTCATTCACTGTTGTTTTTATAGTAATATTTTACGACTTTTTGTAGATTTTAAACTCACGTTTGCAATTTGGTTTGCCGTTACATTTGGTTTGATGAGGGCTTTGATAAAACCCTAAATGTCACCTGCATTTTCCAGTATTTACATGTTTTTAATTGTCAAAGGAAAACTAATTTTCCTAGTGAACTGTGGAATAGAGTTTATTCAACGCTTGTGAGCACCATTTGTACGCTTTTTTTTCCAGCTTTCGAGTGTACACCTATAATGCCTGCGTATTGCGCATCCAAGGCTGCTGTAGGATCATGGACAAAATGTTGGGGTGTAAGTGTTGTTTTATTGTTCTTAATTTCTATCAGAATTTAGGAAGACCATGTTCACAACCAAACGTTCAAATCCAATTGCTGAACAATAATTTTTTGATGTTTAGAGGGAGTACGACTTATAGTGTGATTTTTATGGTGTAACTTTTATTTTCGATCTGGTAATCCGAAAATTGGTCAAATGTCACCGAAAAAAAAAACTGTCGCAGACCTACCACGTTACCATGCTAACGTTGCGTTTACGCAATGACTTGCACACTCATCAGTGGCATAACTTAGTTGGTGTGGGCCCCGGTGCAAGAAGATATAGTGGGCCCCCCTCCCCCTCCACCATTCGATGCCGTTACACACATACGAAAATGTATATACATAATGGCGGTTAACCCATCTAAGGACAATATGTGCTTGGTAAATGGTGTGTCGAGTCCCTCCCCCCCCCCTTCACCACACTTCCCCCTTATCCTATCTCATAAGGCTCCTTAGCATTAAGAGCAAATGATTTAATGGGCCTGTCCCATGCGGTCAGGAGGGAGAGAAAGGACAATGGAGGAGGGAAAGCTGTAAGGGAGCTGCAGCAATCTCGCTGCTGATGTAATATTCCTCGCTCGCTTATGGTATTAATAATATAGATAGTAAAAAAAATTCTTTATTTCAAGTATGATAGCCAGTACAGTAGCCCTAAACTAACACCTAATGAGGCATTATGTTGCAAAAATGCAACCCACCTTGCTTTCCTTTCTGCGAAAATTTTAACTATTTTTTCAATTTAAGTTTCCTTGCGTGCCAATTAACCAATTTCCTTGCGTGCCAATTTCCTGTTAACCAGTCCTGCGCCACACTACTTCGTAAGTTAAGCCCATCCACAGTTGAAAACATACCTGGGCCCGAGTTTGAATTGCCCACACTTGGTCCGGTCCAGGGATTCACGTCTTGGTCGAAAGCGGGACTTCTGACCCCGACCCCATGTTTTAAGTGTCGAATTAGTTGCACGGGCCTGCGCTTTAGGGAAACGTTGTGATGGCATAAGCGCTGATAAACAATAGCGAAATAAAATGATGGCACGTGGAGGGAAGGGGAGATGAGGGGAGGGGGAGATAAACAAGAGCGAGATAAATGTAAAGCACGTGCAGTAGCGGGGAGGGGAGGGGGGAAAAGGACCAACGACAATGCCGAAAATATTTTTGCGAGAGAAGAGAAAAAGTAATTAAAGTTCGGGCCCTGGCCCCGATGTTGGGGTTCATGTGGATGAGGTATGGAGAGACGGGTATCAGGTTTTCCCCCTTTTTTTTTTCTGCTGCATTCGAAAGTCGGGGTCAAATGTATACGCAGCTTAGACTTAGGTGGAGAAACACAGGAAACGAAGTGGCAACCCGTGGATACAAGCAACAGTAACTGAAATGTAAACCTACAATAAAGCTGTAAAAGTGATTATTTATCTCGATCATTTTCTCTCTCTCTTCCCTTTCCTACTTTCGTTTTTTTTATATGTTTATAGGCCCCCCTCTATCGGCCTTCCAGTGTTGGCCCCCCCTGCAGCTGCACCCTTCGCACCCCGCACGTTACGCCACTGACACTCGTATATTTCATCTCTCACTAGCTTTTAATTAGCTAATACTAAATTTGCGGCTTGCTTCTCACCTTTACCGGAGCATGTCTTTTTCAAGTTGTATACCTA
>JAHWFP010108961.1:37115-54067 GCA_023313725.1 Lithobius niger | reverse complement strand
GTCCACCAATCATAGAGAAAAAGATGCGTCAATAACGTTGTTTTTATGTTACTGTCTAGCTAGCTAGCTAGCTAGCTAATAAGATTTTCCCCATGTTAAATCCCATAGACTTTTTGCTCATGGCTAGTGCAAAATTGCTAAGGCCTACGTACCTGAATTTTTGCACACGGATGCTTGGGGATCTAAGGATGGTCCTTTTGTTGGTTTGGGTGTTGTAGGGGTCAGGACAAATGCGTGGGAGGGTTTTGAAATTTGCCACCGGCGAATTTAAATTTCGTTTCTTTTCCAAGTTGCAATCAAAGATTTTAAGCAACAATGGGTTGAACAATCAAGACTGGTCCTTAGATTTATTGCAAAAGCCTGGACGAACTAAAAACTGAACTGTAACGAAGGACAAAATAAAGAAACATTAACGTTGCCCTGGATTGCGTAAGAATAAAGGGATGCACGTTAGATGATGGTTACGCAACAATACGAGCATACACGAGCTAATGGGTTTTTTGTTAATAACCCCCAAAAAAATGCTTCGCGTTCTGCTGTTTTAGTAACAGCGACCTTCGGGGGTTTCTGCATGACTAAATGTGAACGAAATCTTGAAAAATTAATGGGAAGTTGCAGGGATAAACAAAACAACTGAAGGGGATGCGCTGATTGAGTGAGCGAAGCGAACGAATTCAGCGATTGTTAGTCAGTGTGTGCAAAAATGGGATTGAAGCATCTTAAACAGACGGTGTAACCTTATGTACGTTCACAGTCCTATAAAGAGTTGTGATATCCACCCAAAACCAAAACTGGTAGAAAAACCCCCCAAGTTTCCAAAAACGGTCAGCCTTTGAAGGTAGTGATATCATTCCACCAGGGAAAGGTCACCAAGGTTAATCCTATTAGCCAAGTTAATCGCACCGAATAATACTTTGGACGTTAAATGAAAACTTGAAGATTGCTAACTTGGCTAATAGGATTAACCTTGGCGGCCTTTCTCTGGTGAAATGATATCACTACCTTCAAAGGCTGACCGTTTTTGGAAACTTGGCGGGTTTTTCTACCAGTTTTGGTTTTGGGTGGATATACTAATCCTTCATGCATTTTAGCGTTATTAAACCAAATGCTTTTTGCATGCGTATATGTTATTCTAAACAACCGCCTATGCGATTTTTAGTATTCACACTAAAAATTTATATACTTTTATAAATTGAAATACTTTTATAGTTATTTACGTCAGAGACTACACTTAGTATAAAAATACAGTCCTTAATGAACAACGTTTCCCCATTACCTAGGTTAAGTTTTGTGTGTACGTTTAACGACTTTTGAGTCTATACTACAACAAATAACTCTTCAAAAACGTTAGTGCAGTTAGGAAAACAAGAAATCAAACTAGCTGGTAACAAACTACCTCCCCCTTTCTCTATGTTTTAAGTCAGTTCCTTTAGTAAGTAAGTAAGATATTTATTTCCATAACTAGGAAAATGGAAAGCAGGAAGGAACTGTTAGGTTCCGCTTTAGAAACTAAACGGAGACATCACACGGTAACACTGTTACAATGGCTAAGAATATTTCTTCCTACAGGTAAATGCATATATGCCATGCTAAAAACGTGCTTACACGATCGTACAACTAAGAAAAACTTCGATAGCAAACACAGCTCTATAGGTCGTAAGTAGCCCACTGGAATAAAAATAATTCTTTTAATAAATCATTTTGCGTTTAAACCAGTGTTTTATAAAATTTCTTTAAAGAAAAAAAAAAAGGTTTGCATGCGGAAGCTATATCAACTAAAACTACACGGCCTGTTTTGACCAATCTTAAAGCCGTAATTTTTAGACTTTCTCATAAAAACTTACGTAACCCTTATTACTGCTTTTCTTTTGGCGTTGAGCCTTAAGTGATCGAACGTTTCAGCTTCCCATTCCTTGATCCAGCTTTGTCTCTTTACTATCCATGAACCCCACGAGTACAGTTCAGCAGCTCAAAACACCTCCTCGGTTACACGTTTGTCGCAACAAAACGGATGTCTACGGAAAAATGGCAAGCGCTCACTTAGTAAACTCATCTGGTGGTCCCACGGAGAGATGCTTACTCTTGGCTTGAATCCGGTCGCCATCAGAATTTTAAGTCTGATGCGGCAAAATAACTTTCTGGGGTATATGCCGCTGAAGCAAACAACGATCAGCCCCCAGATCCTCTTATCCCTCATCAGTTCTGGCCATGGCGTCGAAAAACCACGCTCTGCTACCAATTGTTAGAGGTGAAACTGACGTCGTATTTTAACGATGCGTGTGCAGGGAGGAATGAAAAAAGAAATATAAAATACATTTGTATTAGACAATCATTTCGTAAAAACTGGGTGAAAGCATTACAAAGACTTGCAGGTCTTAAAGTATACGCATTGAATATTAGCCCTAACAGAATTCGAATAGGTTTAGGGCCTAAATAGGGTTAGCAATTTGGTCGGCCATATTAACAGCCAGACCGGGCAGTTGACACCCCAATCGGTGGGTGTTGGACGAGACTTCAAATCCTTCGGGGAAAGCCTCAGGTAGCTTGCAACAATGTCTTGAGTCCATGCCTTGCACGACGTGCGGTTGATGTTGTGCATTGTCATGCCGAGATTGCCGTCTTCAGGTAACAATAGTCCGTTACGGCCATCGATAGAAAACAATCTACTTGAACGCTGGAACAGGTGGTCCATCCATAGATGACGTCATGGTGAATTACTCGCAGCTTCAGTGAACTGGACGATGACGTCACCGACAAATATAATAATAAAAAAGGTTAGAAAGACCTACTAAAAAAAGGGGAGAGCAGAAGACGGAGCCCAACATACTTACGAGTGATTTGGTCCAATAACAACCCTTTTTTTCTGCACCGTTTCCTCGGTTCATCTTCACTAGAAACTCTCCAGGAATCTCGTCCACTACCGCACTCATTTTCCTCCTCACAACGTGTTTCACGGTTCCACCCTATTCCTATGCCAGTGAACAAATCTACTTCCACGGCGAATGCTCCACATTTGTTTCATCCAGCACAGTCTCCAACATTCAGTAAGACTAATGACCGCTGCCTTTTTGAACCTGCAATTACGGTTCTTACACCCAATTCATCCTTACCATACATTCTTCAGTTACTTCATACCTTACAAGGAACCTGATATGCTCCTTCCACGACAGTCTCTCCGATCCGCATCCACTGCTCTACCGCGCCGCCTGCGATCGACAGGTGTCACACCAACGGCCGTTTTATCACTCCCTCCTCGTTTGAATTTCCCGCATCCAAGTAACCGCTGCCGACTGCATCTCTTAACTTAGAATGTCCGATTATTCTTCATCAGAATACCCCGTCCCAGACCAAGAAAGAATGTGCCAACACTGCCACCGTGCCATTGCTTAGGGTTTGCTGGAACTACCACGTATTTTGATCCTCATCCATGTTGTCAGAACCACAGGTCTTGTGATGGAAGAACAAAACGTTGCTAGATCTGTGTCTCGATTCCGCCTACAAAATGGATCCTTATACGGAAAAGACAACATCTTTCCAAACAGAGAGCGATCCGCGCCAGCCGTCAACGAGCCACCATCGCTTCCATGACCGATTCTACAACTCAACTATACCCGACTAAACCAATCGTAACAAAAAAGAAGGCTCCGAAACGTGGCGCATCACCACTTACGCAATCTCCGCATTCCCGCAAAAAGCCGCGTTTAACGGACACTGACGCTGTTCCAGCAATAGCAGGTACGTGGGGATTTAGGCCTTCTAAATCAATTATCCCAACATCAAAGTCAGTTCGTATTAAGTCAGCAAGAGTGCCTTTTGCACCGCCACTGCACTATACTTCTGCAGAGACGACTCACAAAGGGAACACTACGGCTCCCCCACCTTCCGATTCACACTGTGAACAGACCGTCACAGAACGACCAAGTTGCCCCACCGATTCCGCCTCCGCCTCCCATTTACTTCCCGCAAGAATCCGGTTCTCCTTCTCGACTAATAACATTCCCGGCGGAGGCGATGCTCTGTGAAGCCTTAATACGTGGTGTACACCTCTCCGCACAAGATGCCAAGAACTTGGATTTTAACATTAACTTCGTTCTCATCTTTAACGATCATTTTGCACAGGAATACGCCTTTTTACGATCTTCGCTGTCAGACCTTCCAGCTCTGAGGGAAGCAGCCGCATCTGCTGATGATCTTCAAGCCGAGAACGCAATGTTACACCCGCCAACGAAGCCTATGCTAACGAATTAGAAATGGTCAACCAGAAAAACTACTCCATGCGGATCAATTACGCTTTATTGCAAAAACACAGGACCTGGGTCTCTCCGATACCGTTGTCACCACCTAGGCGCGCCTACTATTGCACCCGCTCGCGCACGCGCCGCTTCCCCAATGCACCTTTTTCAGCCACGATTCGCTCACCTGCTCAACACCTTCTGACCACACCACAACCATCTCTATCCCTACAAGATATTCATCGTGCCGCACCATCACCATTTCCTTCTCTGGCGAAAGACCCTTCAGCAACAGCCTGTCTCTTCTACACCCCATCATGCGTTCCTCCGGAATCAGCAGCTCCACTGGATTTAACTATTCCGCCTGCCGCCAATGGTTTGTCAGATTCCTACAATCCCAATCGATTCCTCCGTCCGCCTTACCACAGACAATCCTTCTTCCGCTCCCATCATCACCATGGATAATCTCCCTGATTCTGCCATCTTGACTACTGACGTTATCGATTCCCCCAGTCTGTTAAACGTGATTCCAGATCACTCTTCCTCACAACCTTCTGAACTTCATACATGGACCTCCATCTCGCTCTGGAATGAGGTTACGGAATCGTCTGACTCTCTCAGATCACAAATTATTCAGTTTGGCAGTTTCACAATGCGCCAACCTTCATCCCGGTGTTCCATGGGATCAACCCGCACGAACCCACAGCCATGGTGATTTACTCTGCTCCCCATGCAGAGCAAAAGCCAAAGGCGTTGCCTCAGGGTTCAGAATACTTCAATAATTACTGCTTCTTGATAATACTTATAGTAAACAATCTTCATAACATAACTTTCATCCGGGTAGTGAGAAATTCACTTCAATGGCCCTCTTCCATCCTGAGGGGACAGTGGAAATTTGCTTCTCGCTTAACAACTTTCCTTCAGTATGAACCTTTTCCATGATTCTATCTGATCTATCCATCCGTCCTAGTTCAAACACAGTCTGTCACTTCATGTCCCAATATGGCCTCAGCACAGTGTCTCCACAACCTGCTTTTTCCCGTCAACCCTAAGCATGAAGAATCGTGCACCCTGTTCCTGTGACCAGTATGACTGGCCTACAACATAATTCATCTTCGATCCACCTCGACACCCTGGTACTTTTGCATCCAAAGATGTCACTCAGCATCCTACGCCTTCCAATCATCTTTCCTCCCCACAAGGTAAGAAGTTTGTGTGTTTCCTGATTACTTACCTTGTACTCCTAGGTGTTAAGACCCCTGCATGTGGATATATAAAAATCATATATGTAACATGAGCTACCACATTTCCCAACCTCACCTAAGAGTGACTGGCAGTTCCTCAATCTTAAGGTTCCACCGTTTCTCCTCTCCATTGTGCTAAGGTGAAATTGGTTGTGGGACCAGGAGTGTCTTCACCGAAGGAAAGTTTTTCCTTGGGGCGTTTTTCCAGGAGTGTCCTCGTACTGCGGGACACTTGAACCTAGCCCTCATCCGGGTGACAAAGTCTGCTTAAAAAAAACAGGTAATGTATCTTCGTCAGCTAAAAAAGACTAAAATTCCAGGGCCTGAACCTGGTTTTAGTCTTTAGTTTTTAGTTTTTATTACCTATCCGAAAATATACATTACCTTAATTCCCGCCCAGCCTCCCCTCCATGGCCTAGGTTCTGGATGTGGAGAAATGATGCTGACAGACCGCTGCGCTGGAGCTTATACATATAAGCTGGCCCAAGCCTGCGCATGCGCTGAACTAGTACGAGCCCGACAGGGAAGACAACTTTCAAACTTATAGGGGAAAATAATGCTTAGAAAAGGGGAAACTGCTAAAAAAACAGGTAATTCATATTTTCGGATAGGCAATAAAAACTAAAATTAACCAGGTTCAGGCCCTGGAATTTTAGTCTTTTAAGTCAAGCGTTTTCTAATTAATTCACGCTGCAATGTTAATTCCCCAACTTCTTAAATTTTGCCAACTGTAATGTCATCGTAACCGCAGTGCTTAGTTATCTGTTTAAGAGCGTCGACATACTCAGCAACTGACTCATTAGGTTTTTGACACCTTTTATTGAATCTAGGCCTTTCAGAAATAGTTCTCGGTGCTGGTTCAACAGATGTTTCAACAGCTTTAATGAGTGCGTCATATGTAATGGTTTCAACTAAATTCATTTTATTTGACAAAATTTAATTTGCACTATAGTTTATAACTAAACTTGCTACTGCAACCTGTAACAAAATCTTTTAGCATTTTAACACAATTTTACTCACAAATAGCGTTCAAATTTAAAGCTTAAGCTTATTTACTAGCCTACCAAGCGTAATAAACATTTAACCATTAACTTATTAAAATGCAAGCAATTGCCCATTAAAACCGCAAGCAAGCAATTAACCACTAAATCTGTCAAAACACTCTTTAAAGGAAATTCACTACACTACACGTTTATAGGTTTCAGTTTGCAACGTTACGTTTTACCGCCTTACTAGGTCTAAACACACTAGCTTTAAATGTCAAATTAGGCAGTTTGTAAAGGCTTTTGGCCAAATATCTAAATTGGTTAGGTTAGCCGGCACCAAAGATCAAAAACACTCGGGGAACAATTTATTTCTATTTAGCGCTCAGTCGCACTTTAGGCCTATTTCCAAAGCCTTCCACTTTAAATGTCATAACTCCCAGGAAAATGGTTCAAAACGATCACTGTCTTTACTGTTTAATAGCCACGAACTTTATCTTCATCTCTGCGAAAACAGAACTTTGAAATTCAATTCATACATTTAACTACAGCTAATTGAAAAACGCTCCAAACTGAGCGCACCGCACGCAATCGCCGATCGCCATTTTCCAAACAAAACTTGTACATTTGTAATTTATATTTTTTTTTCTCAGGCATAAAGCTGACCAGCTTAGTGTGTTGTAGGGGGCTGCCAATCGGCACTTAACCACATATATGTACTGAGGACCTGCACTCTACGTTTTTATTGTGAACTTCAATACCGGTTTTGGTTTGTTATGAAAACTTCGACTGCTCTCTTGTCATTATTTGCGGCTGCAATAATGTTGTAACCTAAAATGCGTTTTAGCATCTACATACAAGCTGGTTTGTTTAACCTTTTGCTTAGTGCTTTAAAAATCAATTTATTAACGTAACTTCTTCCCACAAACTCTACCTTGTCCAAAACGGCATTATTTTTACTATTTTATTTTACCGGACATTTTCTCCAAAAAGTGTTTATCTTATTTTTATTTCAGAGCTCCGACCATAGCAACCTCATCCAAACGTATATAAAGCCTTTTCTACTATTAACTTCTGCAATAGATCAGTAACCATCCTTCTATTAAACTTGAATAATGCTTTTAATAGCAAACTCCGTCCCCCCCCCCTCCTTCAATAGTGTGATGCCTAACATCACAGTCTTCGATTAAAACTCGTTCAAGTTTGTATTTCCGACGTGCTCATAGCAAAGCTTATGAGTACAGCTTTAATTCAAGCCTATCCTTTATCAAATCAGTTAAAAACTCAGTCAGTTACAATCAATCCAAGTTCAAATCCAAATGACCGTTTCCATCCCGATCCATCAATCCGTACCTGAACCCCAAAAGCTCAACGGCTCCAACGGTCCAAAATCTAGCCACTCAGAGCTCAGAAGCTCCAGCCTATCAGTATGAACCCCCTGTTCCCTCCCTTATGAAGGCCCATTCAGATCCTTACAGTTCCCTGTAAAGCCCTCACGTGGTGCAGCTTGGCTCAGGAGAAAGCACAAATTTCCCTCCTCCAAGGCAGCCTGCCTCTCTTGCCGCCAAACCGTGCAGTCATCGCAGACGTCCGCTCCCTCTCTCTCCCATATATACCCCTGGCCCTGCCGTTCCAGCCTCAGCATTGCTCACTGATCTCAAAGGCTAGAGGTTGCTACGACGGTCGGAGTGGAAATGTCCCCCAAGGTCCGCCGGTTGCCATGCCGGGCAAGGTAGCTGTTCGTCGGTAACTAGTTTAATTTTTTTGAAAGTATTCTTTTGGACTTCAATTCTAAATGTATAGTTCTTAAACTTAAACTTAACTTCTAGATTTGAGAATGATGATGGATAGTTAACCGCCATCGGCATTTCTGGCCTAGAACGTCCATAACTTAAGGGTTTAAGGTCCCCTTCCTAAAAACCGGCTTTTATTTCTTATTTATGTTGAACCCAGGTTCTTCTAAATAATCAAAATGGTTTAATCGTAGAGCTTAGACATCTTTTGGGTTGTGTACCAGGTTAACCATTGAGGTAGTTTGATCTTAAGCAGTGGCTTTTGAAACATAACTTGTGACTATTTTACTAATGTAAGATGCATTCTGTAACTTAGGGAGTCCGGTGACTCAAAACAACTTTTCTATTCGAAATTTTTGTAATGTATAAACTTTTAACTTGTTCAAATCCGATTTTATTCCGATCGTCGTGTGCTTTAATTTAAAAGCTTTCAAAGAATATTTTTGTAACATACAGTGTTCAAATGTAGTGTAAAAAGTTAACATGTCTCATTAAAAAACCAAGCGTTGTTTTAAACGACAATTTGACTTCGTGTAGATTTAATTGTATGAGTAAATAATCAAAACTAATTTTTATTTAACTCCAAGCCTGCAATTAACCACCCATCGTGGTGGCAGTGAACTATTAGATTAGTGGACACGGGCGCTCCCCTCCTAACCGTGCAGTAGCCACTGCAATGCTGTAAAACTCCGCAAAAGTAAAAACAGACACCCTGAGTATTAACTAAGAAGATCGCCGGTACACCAGATGTCGGTGCTTACCTGAAAGGCACCTAAAGAGACAGGTAGTGCCGCTACAAGTTCTGAACACAACATACCCAGAAAAACAACACAGTAAGCACCGAGTCCTCGAGCAGCAAAGCAACAGATATATTAGCTTATCAATAAGTAATAAAGTTTTACACGCTTTAGAACGTACAAGGTTTTCTGGTATATGGCAATTTTCAATGCAATAAACTAATTCCAGTTGCGATCTTTTCGACACCCCATACCAGCATGGTCTAGTAGGAAGTGTCGCAACGCGTCACATTGACACAACCTTCAAACTTAATTGCGAAACTAGCTATTACAAGGAAATACACAAAAAAAAGTAACAAAATGTTACTACAAGGAAATTCCAGCAGTAAACCATCTTTAGCTAGAAATTGCGCCAACACAATCACAAGTGAAACATAATTTTGAACAAGGTTGTTTAAATCCATCCCCTAGCGGAATGACTATTATTATTTTGCCAAAACAATAAAAATTCATCTTACCTCAAACTTGGAGCTAGAAGTTCGAAGATGCGACGGGGAGTTTTAAACATAACTAAGAAAAGAAAGGTAGGCACATGCCTTTGCCCTCATTGCCAATTAAAACGTGTTTGATCTTACATACTTTTGGTTGCCCTAATAGCAACTTACCCTAACCTAAGGAAGGGACACAAACAAGCTGGCTGCGATAACAAGAGTCGTTTAATTAGCATACATGGTCTTTATAATAGTCACATGATCAAGGCTAATTGGTTGTAGCAAAACTCGCTAGACAGCAGGTACACCTATGGGAGCTAATCAGAGTATAGAATATACAACACCAGGCTTGATATTTCAATAAGCTGTGTGCACGAAAGGTGCACAACCTATAGTTTACAGTACACACCATATATTTTCTAAGTGGCGCAGGCGTTTTTTTCCTACAGTTGATAACTATTTCTTCGCATAAGGATCAATGAACCTATGAACTACGAACCAATTAAAAAGACTCATGCTGGAAGCGTGTACAATTGCTGTAAATCGCCATAGGGCGATGAATATCGTAAAGAATTTCCATCAAATGGAAAATTGGCAATTTTTTTTTTTACAAATTTGCCACTAAGCCGCATATGAAGGTCAGTGGTCGACCAGGCAAGGAATTCAAGATGGTGGCTCACTGTATGGGCGTGTCTCTGTTGTGTTTTTGGATATGTTAAGGTGTAGAATTGTTTCTCTATGGACTCATTTTCATTGTGTTTATGTTGTTTATTGAGGGTGACCAAGAGGGGAATTACCCCTTGAAAATTAAAATAATTTTGCTATCTTATGCCCTTGTGGTTTTGTATCATGCTGTCAGGAGCAGAATTTCTATACCATAACCTTCTCAAATACATATCTAACTGATTTTTTAAGGATCCTCCCTCACACTCACTTTCTGGTTTGCTGGTTCTTGGTTTTTTTTTCTGGCCCTCCTCTCAACGTTTAAACTGTTGGAGTGCAGAGGGCGTCAAGCAACCACCATGCTGTTTTATCGTTTTAGGACTACTGCCTTTTACCTTCTGGTATCGGTCTCTGCCATGAACTGTAACGCACTACACGGCTGCCCGGTAAGCCAACAGCCTAGATGCAGTGTATCAACCGTGTTTAGTCGGTTAGGACACGATTCTTTGACCAACTGTCGCTATCAAGTTGCAATGAGCAGAGAGAGATTGGGCCAGTAAGCCAGACATACATGGCCAACCAGTGTCATCTATACTGTTTAACCGCACTCCTACAGACCAAATACCCAGAATAAAAGAGTTTGGACCTTTATTTACTTACCATCTCATTTCTCCAAATCATCCACTTCTACTACGTGAGCCGTGATGGACTAACCATTTCCTATAATTGAACCACCTCTCGCTGTACAGACTGGGCCTCACTTGTAACGCAATTGAATGATGCCCCACTTCATAGGCCATGAATCGTAACAGCACGCCCTGCTACCAGGCACATATCTGCATACAAGTGTTGGGTCGTCCCACCAGTCTTAATAACATTACCAGACGTACGAACATTGATGAAAATTGGTCAGCTACTCTGATACTAAATGGTAGCATTTGGCTGATATACCACCACCACTAATGATAGCACTTGTGGTTGCCAACACTTATGATAGCAATACCGTTGCATTATAGGGTAATGCAATGGCGTTTATTTTCTGTAGTAGAAGAGAGAGCAAATACTGGACTACATCCGATTTGAAGACAGACCCAAGATTTTATTTTTTCTATCATCCATCAAACCCAACTGGAAGAAAGCGGTGATGAACAATGGCACAACTGTGGGTGTCAGGAGTGCAAAGACACTATCATTCAAGCCACTACAAAGGTATCCATACCCTCACAGGATTGGAAAACTTCAAAGTGTAGAGGCCTATATTTTCATACCTTGCAGAGGAGAAAGATTGGCTTTCCGAAAAGGAACCCACCAGACCCCGCTGCAGTAACACGTCAGGAAGTGACGGCCAGGAACCAAACAAATGCGGACTGTAAGCTGGCCCTTATGCGCACTATGGCACCAGCCCTATTCGTACATTTCCGTATTGTGAGGTATGCGAGGCAAATTTAGGATCGCCTAATACAATACTTTGCCCGAAGGGATCCTTTTGAACAAATGCACTGCCTTAGAAATTTGATGAACATTTCTATGACAGCCAGCGAAGACATAACTGGCTATATCGGAAGGGCAAGAAGTCTGGATGACATAGTATCTACCAACTACCCATTGACGGAAGGACAGGCATGTGTATGGATCCTCAGATGAATCCACTATTCTTCTCTGCTGATGTGCAGGGAATCCCTTATACAGTCACGACGGCCCTTAATGGTCACTTTACTGCAGACTGAGCTCATAGATGGATTCGCGCCTACTTGCCAAGACCTCACGTTGAGTGCTGGTCATGTCCAAGCAATAGCTTATCAGCGATGGAGTACAGCTGATCCAGAGCATCATGTCAATCCTCCAGAATCTGGAAACTGTACCGGTGGCGGCCGGCACCAATATATTCCGCCTTCTGCACAGTCTCATCGGGAACCAGATGATAGCTGGGGTCCCACAACAACTTTTTACAATGCACGTGGCTCTTTTGTTAAGGATCTGTGGATAACCCTGTGTGTTGCCTGTCAACCTTCGTACTGAGTCGAGGACCAACACCGAGCTTCCTATACAAACGGTCAGAAGAGCAGCTTCTAGATAGTGCTGAGAATTTGTGACCTAGACCCTTTACTGAAACGTCTTAGATACATTCCTATTAGTTCCGTCTACGTTTATAGAGGGCGCCAGGAGTTTGGTGTGGAAATTTCTGCTCAGTTTTCAACCCAAAATTAAACTAAACGAAATTAGCTTGAATTTAATTATTATTTAGTTTAGCTTAATTGCGATTTAGTTTACTATAGATTTGGGCTGAAAAATGAGCACAAATTACCAGATGGAACGCGCGGCGCCTTCTGAAAACTTGGATGGAACTAACAAGAATGAATGTAACACGTTTCAATAGGGACTTTTTAGAGTTACAAACTCCCCAACCCTATACATTCTTATGGTACGGACAGCTTCAAAGCCGTGTAAACACTCACATCACGGGGACCCAGAAGCTGAGGCGTTTTTTTTTTAGAAACTTGGTCTGCTGAAAGTGTCATTTTTGAGATCCAAAGTGTCATTTATTCCTCTAGTTTGGTCAGTGTTTTTTTGTGTGTTTGACCACCGTTCTCCCCCTCCCCCTCCCCATGACGGGCCTAAAAAATTTATAAGATCCCATCGAGAGGAACTAAAAAATGGCTTTGAAGAGTATCCCCTCCCCAGTTTCCTCCCCCCCCCCGCACGAGAAAAGTGTTATTTTTAAGTCAATAAAAAATGCCAACGATTAATGCATCCTACTGCCAAAACTGGAGTACCATTGCCCGTCTGCCTGCCCTTGTGTGTAGAACGTTGTTATATCACGTTGTATCTTTGAATCAATCGGCAAGTAATCAAGGATAATTTTTAAAACCCAAAACATTGTTGTGATATCAATACGCCAGAGAACGCCGAAAACCCCACAAAACAACCGTCGAACAAATACCGGGGTACCATCGAATGTGACAACTTCAAAGGCAAACCCAGTTGATATTTGATGAACCATAGAATCAGTTGGAACTCACGTTTGTAATAAGGCAGCTGTGTACCATCGGCAATTTATTATTATCGTAATACAAAAAAAAAAAATCTCTAAAACCGCTAAAATAAAATACAATGAAAGCTTTACAGTGTCGTTAAAGTGTTCTAGCTTCACTGTGTTCTTCGTTATAAGTATTGCTGTCTTTTTAGCGTAATGAGCCACAGTCAATGGTAAAGTCGCCAAGTTTCGCTTTTGACCCCCCCCCCCCACACACACACACATGACTATAAAGAGTACCCCCAAAAGAAAATTACGGTATTCTCCAACTCCGCCCAACAAAATTACAGTCTTCATGTATAAATTGTATTATTTATTGCTGTAGCTCTCCTGGTTGGGGGAGGGGGAGGAGGACTGAGAAAAATTTTAAATTTAGGGACACTGAAAGGAGGGATTTCTGCATTTAAAGACTAAAAACAAACCCCCACAAAAACTTTGCAGGACATCCCATGTTGTGTTATTTTAAAATGTATAAATATTCCTTCCTTCTCCCCCCCCCCTCCCTAAAGGCCAATGGGGAATTGCTCCTCCTTGAACTCCACGTTGGACACCACTGTGGTGCATAATGCTGGCGCACTGCTTGTTCGATAGGTTTTTGGGCATATTTCTTCATTAAATAGTGAGTACGGATGTTTTAGTTATAATAACCTGGATTAATGTTCCATCTTTAATTTTTCAGGCTACCAAACAACGATAAAACGCTCACCAGTTTTCCAGGGTTCTACTCAGCCTGTAACTTTAAGTGGGTCACGGTCCCCAAAGAGGTACGTAAAAACAACAAACCAGCCGCGGCTGTGATGTAGCTTAAAAGGAAGTGATTGATGTCAAAAGGTCAACGTTGTTAGCAACAGTCATAGAGAAAAGCCGAGTGTTTGGTGTTGTCACGTGGCCTGTAGTCATATGACAATATTTACTAACACTACTCGATTTTCGAAGCCACAAGCACGAGTTAATGAGTTAAGGAAAAGCGGAGGGCCACCTCTTTGGTCAAGGTCATGTGAATGATGGCCCGAGCTGGACTGCAAATACCAGACCCCCGATGCCACTATAAACAAAAAGGCTGCGTGGGGGCTACATTCCCAACAGGAAGGCCAAAACTTGAGATCTCATGAACTGGGAAAGCCTTTCTAGACCGTGAAAAAGAAATACTGTATACATTTTTTTATTTTCATTGGGCAGTTCCTCTGGGTAGGCCTTCGGTACTAAAATTCTAGAGAAGTCTAAATCCCATGATGCGCAGCGGACCGTCCATTAATTTTTAAACTGGACATCTTTATAATAATTAACTAGCCATATCGTTAATTCGCCCACTCCATTGGCGTCGATCCATGCTCCATGCAGTTTCTTTGATTCCAAGAGCATCACAAAATCGATTATTTCTACGCAAACTAATTGCAATTATTACTCACAGTTCGTTCATCACTTTCCTCAGCACGCCTGCATTTAATCTACATCATTCAAAACATAAGATTTGTTTGTTTCCACGTTTGTTCATCTACTCCTCCAGAAGGAGTCGTACGAAGGTGAAAGTAAATGAGATTGCGACCAAGACACTGAAATGGTCTTTACACACGCTAGTGTGTCGCCGCCAAGTAACAGTAGCTCATCCCATTGTATACTTCCGATTGTTAAAAAATGATTGTTAATGATAAAAGGCGGCTCACTAGCAGACATGTGTCTGTTAACTGTAAACAACTAAAAGCTTATTTTGGCATGTTGAGGATAAAGCCAATGCGATGGAAATGTTTCAAATTGTGGAAAATGTAAAAGAAAGGGTCAGAGATTAAGAAAAACTAAAATTTAAAGGATGGGTGTCCACCAATCAGAGAGAAAAAGATGCGTCAATAACGTTGTTTTTTATGTTACTGTCTACCTAGCTAATAAGATTTTCCCCCATGTTAAATCCCATAGACTTTTTGCTCATGGCTAGTGCAAAATTGAGACGTCCTACGTAGCTGAACTTTTGCACACGGATGCGTAGTGATCTGAGCATGGTCCTTTTGTTTATTTGGGGGTTGTAGGGGTCAGGACAAATGCGTGGGAGGGTTTTGAAATTCGCCACCAGGGAATTTTAATTTCGTTTCTTTTCCGAGTTGCAACTAAAGATTTCAAGCAACAATGGCTTGAACAATCAACACTGGTCCTTAGATGATTGTAAAAGTCTGGACGAACTAAAAGCTGAACTGTAACGAAGGACAAAATAAGGAAACATTAACAAACGTAAGAATAAGATTACGTAAGAATAAAGGGATGCACGTTAGATGATGGTTATGCAACAATACCAAGCGTGGTTTTGCTAATAATTCAAAAATAAAATGCGTCGCGTTCTTCAAACGGGGGGTTTATGTATGACTAAATGTGAACAAAGAAAGCAAACGAAAAAAATCCTCAATTTTGCTGATGTAACGGCTAATTATTTAGATATGAAATGCCTCCAAAAAGAAAGAGAGCGAAATATAAGATGGTGCGCAGACTTTTGTAAGTTCACAGTCCTAAGTTACATGTGTCTATCAACTGCAAGCAACTAAAAGCGTAGCTTGCTGCCGAAATCTTGAAAAAGTTAGGCGAAGGTACAAGGATAAACAAAACAAAACTAAAGGGCATGCGCTGATTGAGTGAGCGAAGCGAACGAATTCAGCGATTTTTAGCCAGTGTCTGCAAAAATGGGATTGAAGAAACATAAGCGTGTGAAGAATGCTCGTACAATTAGTTTTAAAAAACGCTTAAGCGTATAAAATACGGATGTAAGCCTTAAAAAACTTAAAGCCCTAAAGGAACAGGTATTAGAAAAAGACATGTAAGCCATCAGCGTCGCACTAATACGTGTAAAAGAATCTCCAGCGACCCAAAAAACAAGCTGGAGCTTCTTTTACACGTATTAGTGCGACGCTGATGGCTTTCATGTCTTTGTCTAATATCTGTTCCTTTAGGGCTTTAAGTTTTTTAAGCTTACATCCGCATTTTATACGCTTAAGCGTTTTTTAATACTAGTATCCATTATTTTTTTTCTTGTTTCAGTAAGAATTACGCAGAAAAGAATACTGTAATCACCTTAAATTTGGTACGCCAATCATTCCTAGTAGTAGAAATTGAACCAGCAATGAATCCCCACGAAATACCACCAAAGTCTCCCCCAGCATCCCCCGCCCCTCCTGTGCACCTCATGAAGCATCAATGACCAACAAATTTTTGCTGATCGTGCCAAAACGTGAATTGGTACACAACTCTTTCTTAGAAGTACAAATCGAACTAGAATTTGCATCAACCTCATGGAAAGGACACAGGGAAACACTGTGGGTGGATGTGTCTCATGGGGTTCCATAATGTAGTTCGATTTCCACTGCTACAATCATGTTTTTAGTACATTCAGCAAGAATTTGTTGGTCATTGATGCTTCATGGGGTGCATAGGAGGGGGAGGGGGGGACGGTGCTGGGGGTATTTCATGGGGATCCATAGCTGGTTCAATTTCTACTACTAGAAATGATTGGTGTACCAAAATGCATGCTTTCAGTACGATCAACAAGAATTTTTCGGGTATCAACCTCATGGAGTGGGAATAGGGGGGAAGCACTGAGGGACCTTGAAAGATTCCGCAGAAGTTCCATAGCTAGTTTGATTTCTACTGCTAACAAGGACTTGTGTACCAAATTTTATTCTTTTAGCACTATCTGCAAGAATTTGTTGGTCAGGCCTCAAGGAGGGAACACGGAATGGAGGGGGGGGGACGATGTGGTGCCTTGTAGATTAGTAGATTATCTCGGGGGGGGGGGGGG
>JAHWFP010108961.1:0-25694 GCA_023313725.1 Lithobius niger | reverse complement strand
GGGGGGGGGGGGTACAAGATAAATTTCAGGCTGGATTCCAAAAAAAGAAAATACCTTTTTCTTACCGAATCTCATTTTAGCCTCGGTTATCTTTCCACTTACCGTCGTAATATCCGACTGAGGCCCTTTTAGGAGTCAGTGGCGTATATGAGGATGGGGTAAAAGGGCTCCCCACCCCAATATCGAGGCGTGGGGCGTAAAATCTTTGGAAAAATGTATGTGTTTACTATTTTCTTTAAAACATTCGCCACTGCCTTTTGGGTATCCCCCCCCCCCTTCTATTTCGGGTCAGACGGTAATAAATAACAAAAAAAACGTAAGTTTTAAGTTTTAATTCATTGTGGAGCTAAAAAAAAAGTTAAAGAAGGAAGTGTGTTCTACTGTGAATGTTGTAACAATTTATTTGTGAAACAGTAAATTTCAGATCTTTTCATTTTTGGTGGTTGTGAAAACAACCGTTTGTTTAGCTCTGAAAAGAGCTGTGTGTTCACAGCCAAGCTAGGGGATTGCAAAAAGTGGGGACAAAATCCAGTTCGGAAAAGAAGCATGCTATCTTTATCAAAACCATCCTGGCTGCCGGTGTGTAACAAAATGAGTCTTCGGCCCTTTCGATCGGCGACCTTCAAGGCCTCTTGCGTTGTCAGCTGTGAGTCCGGTGCGCCTTTTCTCTAGCTGCCATTGACGTTCGCGCCCGTGATGCTCGTTCACTAAAGTTTTATCCAAATAAATAAATACTGTAAATGAGACGGATTACTTCTTTATTGTCGTACCTGACGTAAAAATCGGCCACGCTGAGCAACAATTTTTGGACGCTTTTATGTAAAATTTCTGTTGTTGCATTTTCCGTATTTCATCCTAGTTTCTTTTTCATGATTAATACCATGGAAGTTCTCCCATCTTCGATTTGAACTTGGCCGAAACATTTTCAATATTTCAGTTATTTCAGTTTCAGTTATTGCTGCTGACAGTTGAAAGTCGTCCAAGCTTGTTACCGTTGGCGCCTTTGGCCGTTATTTCGCTGCCGTTATGAACCGTGGAACTGTAGCCTCTGCTGCAGCTGGAGTGGCCCTTGTTTCGGCGTGTAGGCGTAGCTGCGCGGCTTCGTTCAAAGGGTTCCAAATGGTTTAACGAACGTTAACCACTCCTGGTTCTCTGCCCGAAGCCCTAAGGCCCTATGTCTGCGCGGCTTCGATAACTATTTGTTTAACAGAAAGAAACCTTTGCTGTATCCGAAGTTTCTTGGGAAATGGCGTTCTTTGTTGGTTCCTTGCTTCTCAGATAACAATAGACATTCCAAATAATTTCCCTAGTTGGCTGTAAATCATTTTACCTCTTTTCCCGATTGAAGACGCCATTTTGTGACTGCTGCACTAGCGGTTTTTTTGTACCCATGATGCTGGTCGTGGAGTTGTGCTGGAGTGGATAATCGATATTTTTTTAAGCCACGTCCAGTTTACAAATCGCGTACGGATTATAAGGGGAACTCAAGGAACTCACTGAGTCCCCTGACAGAATAAAGTGGGGCAAAATGTTATAAAAAGTAATGGGTGGGGGCAACAGATTACTCTTTTTTGGGGCAACAAATTAACAGTGAAAGCTGACAAAATTTTTAATAGTTACTTCAAGTTTACATTACAAAGCAAACAAATCTAGCAGAACCCAAAAATGGGAAAACCTGATGACTTATTATTCCGAAATGGGTGCACGGAGATGCTGCCCCCCCCCCCCCCCCACCTCCCCTCTCAACAACACCATCTCTTCCCTCTGGCTGTCTTGTCAGTAATCCGTACTGGACAGTGGGCAGTCTGGTCAGCAACGGACAAGAAGCCTGTACAAGCAAGAGCGGTTTCAGCCATCGAAAAAAAAAGAGGGAAGGGGGTGAAGAAGCGGGATTACGAAACGCTTTTAAAATATTTTTTGGAGCATAGATTGTGAAGGCAGGTGTATGAGTCCATGATCTATGATACTAGGCAAGTAGCAGTTTTTAAATATACTCGTTGGCTGTGTCAGTATGGCTCAGAGGTAGGACCTCGGCCTTTGGTTTGGTCATTCATTTGCCCCTCCCTCCGAGCACCAAATCAAAAAAGAAATTGTAAAATAAACAAGCAAGAAGTTTACTGCGACTTAAAAATGTCTAAAATTAGGTCTTCCAGGTGGCTCAAAGGTGCTCAAACTACCGAAAAGTCGTTGGCTGGACCTCGCTGGGGGAGCCAACAGCGCTCCCCCAGACGACCTAGCTGAATTTGGCACACCTCATCTTTAATTTCTTTTAAACTACAGTTGAATTGGGTTTTTACAAAATCTGTCATGCTGAAGATTGACTAAGAAAACTGCCCAAATTTGCTCGATAACATGTTGCAAAAATGCTCTCGGGAAGCCAGAAATAGCCTCTGAAATAGTGTAAAATGCTTCAGCTTCCGGGGCTTCCCACTGGGGGAGCTTACAGCGCTCCCCCAGACCACCTACCTGCATTCGTTGGGTCCCTTCCAAAGTACTTTTTCCCCACAATTGCAAAGGTGTGTGTATGTGGAGGGGGTGAGGGGGCAACATCTGAACAGGTTGCGTCCCCTGTGGTTACCGCTTAGTTACGGCACTGTTGGTTTATAAGTTTGAAGCGTCCAAGATGTATTTTTTTTCGTGGTGCCCTTAAAACGTACGCTGCCCTTACTGTGCAAGGACCTCTCAGTGTTTATCAGATCGGGGGGGGGGGGCCCCAATCTTCGTTGAATTGAAGTTTGGGCGGAAATAATTCTTAAAGGGGCGCATCTCGCTGTGGGGAAAGGGCAAACCCGAGATCAGGCGAAGACATGAAAGTAGTCTCAGCAATCATCTTGCGGTTGGACCAAGGTTGGTGGATATATGCCTCTCATCCCATTCTATTGCAGAACTATAAGTGCATGGACAAGCAATCAATGCAAGCACACTGTTGGCTCTGAACTTTGAACAGTCAAGTAGATGTTTAAGAAAATGTGATTTGGAACTAATGACTTGGTAACATTGCTCATCATAACCAACTGAAATTTTTGAACATGTGCCATTACCCTTTCACGGCAGGTCCGGTAGCATGTCGTGTTTCTGGGAGATTTGTTTCCCATGAATTGAAGTGTTATGTACTTCTCACCGTAAATTGCCAAAATATTCTAAAAAATGTTGGCCTCTCCTTTTAGTGCCACTAAAACACTTTTGACGATCACTTCAAGGGTAGCAAACAAATTTTTACCACCCCATTTTTTTTTATCAACAACCCCCTCCCCCCTCCTTTCTGAGCGGTTTTTTACCCCGATTAGTGTTGACGCAATATTTGGGGCTTCAGGCGAAAGTCTAACTGGAATATCGTCTAACGGGTTGCCAAATATCTGCCTAAATAAAAAATATGGAAAATCACCTAAACAGAATATCGTATAATGCACAATCGTATACCGGATAATCGTCTTGCTGGACAATAATAGGTTACGGTTTCTGGTGTTATATTTGTAGCCGCAGCGAGGGCGGCAGCACGAGCGAGGCAGACACGTTAGACGGTTTTTCATCACAAGAATTTCTTGTTAGACCACTTTTCATTACATTGTTATACTGTATACGTTCTTCCAATTATGCGATTTTCCAGTTAGACGATCATTTCTCGCCCCCATTATAGCCAACAGGAGGCAGTTTGTTATTCAGGATTACTATGTAGTACACTGCCTGATGTTTCCTAGCAACAGTATTTATAGAGTTCCCATACTCTCTGGAAAACCCGGGAAGTCAGGAGATTTAAGTACATAAATTATTAAAGCTACTTGAAAGGAGCCCCTGTTCGAAATTTTAAATTCACAAAATATATTTAAAAAAAGTTATAATTAGTTTTTCTGAGTTATTGAGTGATGAACGGTCACAAAACAATCTCAAGCAATTGATAGGAAAACTGCTGAACTGTAGAAACTTAAGTGAATTGAAACTCCATTATCTAGACACACGCTAATGTGTTGCGCCAAGTTAGGCAACAAACATCACATCAATTCAATTATCGAGGACGTAAAACATTGTAGCGCGACGCCATAGCGTAAGTGGCTTATATCCAGAAGCATAGTTGGGCATATTTCAGATACTTGGGGAATTACTAATGCGGCACAAAATCTTAAATTGTAATAAAATGGAGAGCAATGACCCACCTCACAAAAATTACCTTGTATAGAAATATCAGCTAAATTAGACCCTCAATAACGTTGTAAATGTGTTGCTAGTTTTTACTTCTAAGTTCTGGCAAGGGTGGCTCCAGAACGAATCCTTGGAGGGGGCCGCAGGATGATTTTTCTACTTTTTCGTTAAGTTTTGTCGTAATTTATTACTTTTTTTCAACAATTTCAGCAGTTTTTCCGAGTTTATTTGCATTGGAGGGGGCCGCAGCCCCCTCGTCCCCTCCCTTAAATCCGCCCTTGACCTTTAGTCTGATCAACCTCATGTTAATTCCCATAAGGTGATTATTCACCAATACCGAGATAACGGGAAGGTATCCAGCTATGATTGACGAATGGCTGCAGTACGATATAAACTGCACTATAGTTGTGCCCGCAGCGCATGCTGCGCCCCCCCCCCCCCCGCCTCCCTCCAGGTGTTTGGCCGTTGGTTTTAAATTTATCAAACATGTGAATGGCTCCCACATATGCCCTCTTCCCCACAATTACTATAACCCCCCAATCCCCACACTCCTGCTCCCTCCCGGATTCGCATACGTATCCCCCCATACATGCTTACCCGCCTCCTCCTCCCCGAAAACGTCGCCCCGTGACATTCTTCCTTTGGTGCAGCCCCGGAAAAGTCGCATGCGTATGTTTGACTGAAGGGTAAAAAAAGCAATTCAACTCCTTTCTGGAAGTGAACATTTAGGAAATAAATGCGCCTTTCCATCGTATCAGGCTGCCAATTTCGAGGCCCATTGGGGGCCTCGAAATTAAGAACCAATCGTCGTTTGGTTTAAAGTTGTCTGGTTTAGTAGACACGGGTTGTTGTTTTTTTTTTTTTAGCTCAACCGCCGACAATGACACAGTCCACGCGACTAAGACTTTGTTAGCCGATTCCAATTCCAATTGCTTTATTGGGGCCTCTAGGGCTGAGAAGAAGACTTACCCAGAACGACTTTGTGGCCTTGTATCTTCGGCAGCGTCGCTCAGTCGGGCCTGGCGGATTTTGAATCATCAGGCTGGCAGGTCAACACTGACCTCGGTCTATGGATCCGAGACTTCTAACCAGTCTGTCCTCCGAGGTGAGGAAATGGTGAATGCGTTCAATCAACGCTTCGCAAGTGTGTATGATTTGCCCTCTGGCAATACTTCTCCCAGTTTTTCGAGCGATGGAGTCTGTTTGTCCACAGATCAGCCATGGGAGGTGTGCGAGTTTGTTGCTTCCCCGGCTAAGTGCAAATCCTCTAGTACTGCTGGAGTGGATGGTGTTACTTATGAGAGTCTGCGTGGACTATCTGCTGACGCTGTCACTGAATTGATTTGTTTTTTCCAGGCTCTCCTTGATGGAGGTGTTGTTCTACAGTCGTGGTTGTTCACTGTCTTTGTCCCAGTGCACAAGGCGGGCAGTGCTCGCTCTAGCCTTGTCAATTACCGCCCGATCGCGCTATTATCTTCTCTCCGGAAAATATATGAATGGATGCTAATCAAGCGACTGTCGTGGCATCTGGAGTTTCATGGGTGTCTTGCTCCAACCCAATTTAGTTACCGTGTGCATAGGAGTGCGCAAGATGCCATTCTGTACCTTCTGTCTGGAATCAGGGAAGCTTGGGCTCACGAATTTGTGGTTGTAGCGCTCTTCCTGGACATTAAAGCGGCCTATGACACGGTCAGTATTGACTGGGTCCGGGCTGCTCTTGGCAAGATGGGTATTGGCAACAAGCTTCTCGAAGCTATCTTTGCGCTTCTGGGTGTCCGGAAATTTGTCACCAGAGTCAATGGGTGTTGGTCGGCTGAAGCCAGTTCTGGCCGGGGCCTTCCGCAAGGAAGTTGCCTGAGTCCAACCCTGTTTGCTGTTGTGATTAATGAGGTTCTCTTGAGCTTGGGTGAAACCGTTAATGTTGTCTGCTATGCTGACGACATTGCCGTGTGGCTGGCTGGTAATGATGTCTTTGAATGTCTTGCTAAAGCTCAGCAGGCTCTGTGTGATATTTCTGACCGTTTGGGTGAACGTGGGTTGTTGCTAGCCCCATCCAAGATGGAACTTGTTGTCTTCGACCGGTCTGCTGTCAGACCGAGAGCCCCGCTGACAGTTTCGGTTGGTGGTGTTACTGTTACTCAGAAGGCCAAGGTTAAGTACCTGGGGGTGATCTTGGATGAACGCCTAGACTGGACCGCTCATGTGAGGGTTTGAACATGAAAGTTCGTGCGCGATCGGCGATTCTTAGGATCTTGTCGTATGTCAAAGGCGTTCAGAGGGGAGCCCTTCTTTCTGTATACAGGATCTTTGTTTGGTCTCTTCTGAATAACCACCTGCCGTTTTTGTGCGGTAGCCAGAAGCATGTGAGGTCGCTTCAGGTCTCCATGAATGGTTGTTTGTGGATTGTGACTGGATGTCTGGTTTCCACGTCCGTCCAGGCTGTTTGGGTCGAGAGTACTGAACCACCACTGCATTGCCGCGCGAAGGAACTGTTGGTGTCACTGTGTTTGCGGAACATTGCAAGAGGAGAAGCGGATAGAGTTGGTAGAATTTTATTTGATTATGCTGGAGTCACTCCAAGGACCAGGGAGGCGCTTGGTGTAGCTGAACTTGGTGTGACATTGCTGCTGAATGTGAGTAGGAATCTCCCGCTCACGGTTGGAGTGGCCAGTCCCGTTAGCCCGTGCTCTTGGTGTTCACGCTTGGTAGAGGCGTTTGTACCAAGGAGCACTGATTGTGACGTTTACTGAGACGCGTCCTACAGGCATGGAGTCTGGGAGGGTGGAATAGGGGTGGATATTCCCACCATCAAGTTGTTTTTGCGTCGCAGGGTGAGAGCGGGTGTTCCAGCACTGCATGTGAACTCGTTGCATCAGTGGCCTTAGACGTGGCTCTTGATATGGACCTGCCATCGTTTACGATTCATTCAGATTCAAGATCAGCAGTAAGTAGAATTCGGAGCTCGGTTGAGGTACTCGATGTGAGTGATCCATTGATCTTTTCTATCTGCTCGAAGTTGTGGGTAGCACTGCGATCTGGTGTGGTGGTTCTGGGGTGGGTCAAAGGCCATGTGGGTATGCAGGGCAATGTCCTGGCAGATGGGCTAGCTAAGAGTGTTTGGGATGTTGCTTCTCCGGAGGTGTCCCTCACGTTGTCGGCTAGGGCGAGGAAATCAATAATACGTCAGGTTTTTCGAGAGGAATGGAATGAGGAGTGGCGTACTGCGGCAACCGGACGCTGCCTATTTCAGTTGCAGCCAGTCTGTAGTTTTGACTCTGTTTTGAACTATTTCTCCCTGAAGTCATCGCGAGTTCTGTCCAGGCTACGGACAGGACATGCTTTGCTTCGTGCCCATGGGTATAGGCTGGGACGGGAGGGGTCGCCAGACTGCACATTGTGTCAATGCGCGGAGACGGTAGATCACTTTTTGTACTCCTGTAGGAAATATTTTTCCCAAAGGTATATTATTGCTAGGTGGAAACAGACACATCCTGGTGTACCTCAACTTCTGCCTCTGGTTGGAGGTAGGGAATGTGTTCGGCTTTGTTAAGGCTACGGGGGTTTTTGTCTAGCTCGGTTCGAACATCAAGTGATGTTCCTTCAATCTATGTATTGCTTCTACCGGATCTTTGTTCAATGTGGTAATCTTGGTTCTGTGTGTTTTGCTACATAAGTCGGTTGGAGGTACTTTGTGCTTTGGACTTTTGAGAATGGGGTGATGGTGAACAGTTGAGTATTGTATTGGGTTGTAATTTTAGTTGTTGTATCAGAGCATATGATTACGGGTCACGGCTCTGTAGAATAAATTCAAATTCAAATTAACTAGGCCACAAGCCCACCCTAAGACCTAGTACATCGATACATAGATACAAAGATACAAAGACACAAGGAAACCAAACCCACATGAGTGTAGCTGAATACATGTGCAGACACAAGAAAGCCATACAAAGCCTAATCCTACTACCACTACTACCCCTATTACTACTACCATCGAGCTACATGGAAAAAGAAGAGGATGAGGATTTAGCCGCTTTGGTACCACAACAATACCAAAAAACGAACCCAAAAACGGTGCGGCAGGTCTGGTAAGTGGCACCATCTCTTCGAAGACTTTGGAAAAAGTGTTATAACCCGAACTTGTAGTCCAAGGTCGTCAATAGATGGCGACATGGCAGGTTTGGTAAGTGGCGCCATCTGTTCAAAGACGTTGGAAAAGTGTCTTAACCCGAATTTGAAGGGGAATCCCGTCAACAGATGGCAATACAGGGTGGGGTACTTGATTGTACGACGGGATGGCGTGCCCGGTGACTAGGCCGCCTGCTCCGTATTATATTTAGATACCTTTTCTGGTTTACAGCATGGGGGTGTAATGGGAATGGCGTGGGAGGGCACGTAAGTACGAAAGTATTGTTGGCATCGTCTTTGATTGGACGGCCAAAGTTTTGGCCAATGACAACGTTTATATACTGACGTGCGAATCTAGACACTAGACACTAGTGTGCCGTCATGTGTCTACGTCCAATTCACGAAAAACAAACAAAATGTCAAACTAAAGCCAAAACATGGTAAAGAAGCCACCAAATTGAGAATGGTTCGGCTTCTCAAAGGAGTGATGTGAAATTAAAATATTGGAAAAATGGCCACTCAAGGTATTGTTGACGTGACACTTTATTACACGTCTGCAAGCTAGTTGAGTGGAGTTTAATACACAATTAAGAAAACAAAATCAAGTGATATCATAACTAAACCCAAAAATGGTAAAAGTTCCGAATGGTTCGGCCCTCCAAAGGAGTGATAACAACATACCAAGACATTTGCCAAGTTAATCGCACCAAATAAACTTTGGACGTTAAATGAAAACTTGAACCTTGCTACCGAAAGTAGCAATATTCTAGTTTTCATTTAACCTTCGAACTGTCAGTCGGTGTGATTACTTTGGCGAATGTTTTGGTATGTTGATATCACTCTTTTGAAAGGCCGAACCACTTCGTTTTTGACACGAGTTACAACCTGTTGTGTGCATTCAGGTTTTGTCATCAAATGGCATAGGACAATTGTCTAGGAAACATGGGGAGGTCGGGAGTTTCTTTAAAGAGGTCCGTGTGAGAACCCTGTGATAAATATTTAGTGGCAGTATGGTTTTTAACAACATATAAAATAACATTTGTAGGCGTAGCCCGTGCACTATCGCTATGAGTAACTCTGCAGTGTCATAACCTTTCAGCATAAGCATGTTTGTCTTCCTTCTTATTTTGGGCTCGGTTAAAGGGATATACCTCCCAGCGCCATTTTTCTCGATCCACCACATCAAGTACGGCCCCAGAGATCTATTTACTTACCGTTAGTCTTTCCCTTGCTAAAAAACCGTTTTAAAATGTGGCGTCTAGGAGATTTTCTATTGAATACTGTTAACTATATTTAAGAACGATCCGTAACAATATGATGCATTGCGCGCGTACAATAATCATGACGTTTCATCTCCGTGTGTATATCTACTAATTTTCTAATAATTACCATGAGATCTAAAACCTTAAAAATTTAAATTAATTATTCCAATAGATCGCCGAAGCAAAATTATAAGGCACTAGCCTAGAAAATTATAAATTGTGATTTTAAAATACGAGAATCATTCCGGTTTATGACGATACAATCGTTGACTTGATTCTGTCTCGTGTACTATTCCCAAAGCCAACCGAGACAGCAGCTATGCGAGGAACGCAGCTACCACCCCAGCCGACCTTGGCGCTGTAATTGCTCGGATGACGCTCTACACGTAGCTGTAATTTGGCACGCGGAATGTTATAAGTCAGGCTGGGTGTCCCTTTAATCGTTCAACTTAAGCCATTCCATAAATATTAAACGTACTCGTTTTTGTTTGCTAATCATGAGGAATGTTAGTGGTGTAATGTTGTTGATGTCTAACAAAGCGTACTGTGTGCGTCCTCGTGACGTATTATTGGGAAGTTTAGCAGCTATGGCAACCAATTCTGAGGGTTTCTTCAATAACAACCGATATTGAGGATTTCTTCTAAAGCAACTGATACTGAAGGTTTATTCTAAGGAAACTGATACTAACGGTTTGTTCTACGGCAACCAATATTGATGGTTTCCTTTACGGCACAACTGATAATGAGGATTTCTTCTACGGCAACCGATTGAGAGTTTCTATGGCAGTCGATAATGATGGTTGAGCCCCTTTGTTGTTCCTCCGTTTTTTAATGGCGGAAATTGTTTAGTATTAAGATTTAACGAACTTTCATGTATTGCTTATGTGTCACTGAAGTGGAATTATAGGAACTGTGGTAAACAGTCTTTGTAGACGATAACACCCAACAATATTCTCTTAAGAAATCAAATGTACTCTTTGATGTGCTACATATAATGAGAATTAGCCTAAGCACGTATTAGCCTAAGCAGTTTGACATAAAACAGTTTCGATCAAAATGTGTACGCTAGCTTCATCGTTAGGAGTAATTTACAGTCTGCTCAATCTGACTTGTTCATTCGACATCAAGAGTTTCGATCAAAACATGAACTCCAGCTTCTTTTGGGTTAATTTGCAGTCTGCTAGCCTGTTCTGTCCGAGTCAGTGTAACAAAAATATTGAGAGGATTTTAGTAAGAAACGAAGTGCACAATGGAACATAGTATGAACTGCAAGGCATTTTAAATTTTGTCTGTCATAGCACATTATAATCAGGAAAACAAGCGGTTTATGCTTGGATTAATAACTACACTTCGTTACGGGATAACCCACTTGCTACACTTACCACTCAAGGACCGCGTTCAAAAATGCCTAACAGGTCAGGGCTCTCTACAGTACTGGTTAGTTTACTGGCCATGAATTTGAACAGATACTCGAGTTTCTCAAATTCGCCACGAGAGCACCAACTGTCGACAAACACGGAAGTGACTGTGACTATAGTTTGTTCCACAGATTGAACGTGGTGTCATACAGTCAGTTTTCTGCAAACATAATGTGGAACAAACTATATGATTCTAAAGCTCTAGTGCCATTACTGCAGCGTCCTTATATTCAATTTCGGTTTCGACTACGGAAAGCGAGCTATGAGACAACGAAACTCAACAAGCGGCTAATTCATTACAACTTTAAGAAATAACGTAAATTTTAGCAGGATACGCATGGATAATTTAGACGAACTGTTTCGTGTTTGTGCTGATAATTATGGTGCGAAAGCAATATCAATAAATCACCACATAGTGACACGAGACAAAAAAGCGCAATACAGAGCAAAAAGGAAACAAAAACACACAAAACAACATAAAAGGCCACAAAAAAAGAGAAAACAAAAAAAAAAATTAGAGATTACAGATGTATTCGTCCAAGGATGAGCTGGCGGGAATGGTAATCAGAATGGAGGCGGCATTCCCCCGCTGAACACCAATGCTGATCCGTTGCATTAAAAAGGCAGTGGCCCGTTTCTCCCCACTAGAGGAAGCAATCCTGCGGCCAATGGCATGCAGCAAAGAAAGGCCGTCGGGACTTATAGAATCCAAAGACTCAATGGCGATGGGGCAGAAGATGTACCCAGATATGCGTATTTTTCCTTTTTCCTTTGTTTCGCGGCAGAAGCGGCACTCCCAGGCTGCAAGGCACTGGTGTTCAAATAAGAAGTAGCCAAGCAGTCTGTGCACGTAAAGTCCCAGACCAGCTGACCGCGCCCCCCCCCCTTCAATGGGATTAAAGAAATGCCGTCGGGAGTTTTCCATTCTCACGGTCAAGGCCAATGGGTTCAAGCTGCGCAGGTATTCCGGAAGACACCAGGGCACGTTTGATGAGATCGTTAACCGCTGAGTGACGGGACCATCGACCAGCACTCTTCTTGCAGCTAAGGCCATGAGTACCAGATGAGTCGACATGGGCACCACAGGGGCAAACATGTGGCTCGCAAATCAAGCACCCAAGGCGTAACGCAATGACAATGCGGAAAGCTCCATCATCCAAGTGGGTGCCAATCAGTGGCGATGGGAGAGCATTAATCCAGCACCCGGATTCCTTCGTGGAAACCACCAAGAGATGGGCCTTGTCGGTAACGCCAGCAGCCCGCTCGTGAAGACCCTAGACCATTCTATCAATGCATGGCTTTTCCCACTCTAGCTGTAAATTCTGGGCATTGCCAATAGGAGGTGGTGTTTCGCTGGACAGGGACCAAAGGTTCACTCCTTCGATGAAAGATGGGTCTGGCCCGTCGTTGCAAACCACAGGCAAAACATCCCCAACCAACTCGGCCACACTGAAAGGCTCTGTTTGTGGCCAGATGGTGCACCACGTTTTGATCGCGAGTACTCCTGATGCTAACGGCCAAGACTTCGGGTATAGGTTATCAGCCATCTTTCCGAGGAGTGAGATATAACAATATCGAGGCCCGCAGGGCCGAGCCATTGCTGTATCTCTCTGAGGAAAGTGGCTGATAACCTATTTATCACCCAATTTCACGATCTCAGTCCGACAACAATAGTACAGCACGCGCCCACCAAAGAATGAATCGTGCTGACGTTCTTTTGGTCAGAAAGGTCGACAATGCGACAAAGATGTCATTTGTGGCTGCATTGTTATTCCTTCCTTAGTGAAAGGTTCTGTGCTCGTGTTTATTGATTGTAACTCGATTCCGAATTGCCCCATTACCGTTCATACCGCGGAAACTCAACGACGAACAGCCCCTTCAGACAATTTCTCTTAAATTTTTTTTAGGAGAAGTTGTTTGAAGGGGCTATTCGGCGTTGAGTTTCCGCGGTATGAACGGTGATGGGGCACGTCGGAATCGTGTAACAATACAGAAATAAAAGCAGAGAACCTTTGTTGTCTAACTGGGTATTCGTTCGTTGTGCGATGATGGGTGCTTTCGGAATTTGTACAACTCTTCCATTGTTGTAGCCTTGCCTTAATTTCGTGAAGATGCACGGCTGCAACAATGAAATCATTGTTGGACTAGAATGCCGTGCAATCTTACTACCATGAAGACTGCACTGTGCCACGGAACCCAAAGAAAAAAACAAAGATTATTAACACTACCTGAGGCAGCTGGCGAATCAGCAGCGCACAAAACACGTTCACCGTCCACATTTAAAGGAATTTGACACAGCAACACATCTGTATCTGAATCATGAAACAAATCGTCGGCTATGTTGGCCACCGCCAATGTATAGCCACAATGGAGTCGGCTTTCAGGAATTTGAAACTGAACGCGACTCGCAACAATGGTCTCGTTGTACAAGTGTGTTAGACAACGTTGTTCGGCAACAATGCGGTAAGAAAGCCTCTGTTGATCTCGGCTTTCTTACAGCATTGTTGCCGAACGCCGTTGTCTAACTGATACCTGGAACAGTTATGCGGTAAGACAATAAACGTGTATTTATAGGCCGGAGAGCCAATTTGGCTCTTTTAGTGATAAATAAACGTATACTCAATGTGCAATCAAGGCTGCAACGTCGTTTGTAATTGTAAATGGTAAATAACCTTTACAGTTCAGTGTCATAATGTTTTCGTGCTACAAGAAAAATTAAATAAATAAAACGAACTTGCATTTTTCTTGCTTAACCAAAACTAGCTTTTAACGGGGCTGTTCTTAATTTTAATCGAGGCTGTAAAGTCCTTTTTAACACCTGGAGCAAGCACGATGTTCTTTAATTCATAAGCAGGCGTGATATCCAGGCATCATATCCGATATCACTCCTACTTTTGCATCTCAGTCCTAAACCATTGTTGCAATATCGTCGTGCTCTATTGTTAAAGGAGGACTGAGATCGTGAAATTGGGTGATAAAGCGAGTGAATAAGGCTTGGTTTAAGCAGGGGGTGGCAACTGTACTAGAAACAATGCATTACAAACCTTTGCAATCTGCATTCCAGCCAACGCTTGGCCGACGGCAACAACGCAACATGGCGCCAGCCAACTTCCGGTTCTCGTCTGAATGAGATCTGATGAGATTCGCCAAAGGCTAATCCAGGGTAGATTAAATAGGTAGTGCCGCTCTTTCTCTCACAACGGTAAACATTTGGTCCAAAGAAGTACCTGCTTTCAAAGATTTACCGCCAGAGGGCGCTGTCGCCAAGTAACGGAAGCGCAAAGCATCATGGGGTTCAAAACTATTTAGCGTCACTAAAACAAATTGGTAACAGTAAGAATACAAAATTAATCGTTTAAAATATACCATAATTCAGATTAGGGCATTAAAATCATTTTAAGAAAGATCAGAACTCTGGCTGATCGTTTTACTTTTTTAAATCCAACATTCAATTTTTAAACGGGTTGTCGTTATGAGTGGTGGTTTTGTGTTCCGAGAACGCCCAACGAGCGTGCGCTTCGCCCGTTCAGGCTGAAGCTTCATCCGTGCTTTATGGTTATTTTAACGATCTATATACAGTTTGAATCGAACACAGAATAAGTTCTTCAACTTCGGATGTTGCTCACGCACGAGATTTTCGTCTATTTCCGCAGGTATTGTCGCTATTACAATGGTTACCATGGCAACGACGCTGCCCTTTATTTCAAATTTCGGCTGGAACGCGGACTAGACGAGTGCTACCTTCTGGTGCCGTTTGTGGAAGCAGGTCTTTTTTTGGGCCCTGTTTTCAGAAAGCGTCACTACCTACTTAATCTACCCTGGGCTAATCCTACAATATATTTATTTATTTATTTTATTTACAAAATTATTGTAATCCCTTATAAAAAGCATAACAGCAGTTTCAGATTAAAACAACAATTTTGTGAATCTCAATCAGGCAAGAAGAATATGGCGGCGCCCTTTAATGTACCCCTTTCGCGCCTGTATCGTCTCTGTTCTCGCCTGAATGAGATTCGTGAAATTATTATTTTAATTTGAAATTGCTGTTATGCTCTTTGTAGGGGGTTACAATAATTTTGTAATTAAAATAAATAAATATATTGTAGGATTACCATATTCTCTCTCTCTCTCTCTCTCTCATATATCGTTCTAGAATATACATCCCACAATTCATCATTCTGTCTTAATTGTCTTAATTCATGTTAAAACGTATTGGGCAGGTTACCAAAAATGTGAAAACACTGTGTATCTTAAAAATGATGCAAAAATCAATTTCTAAAATCGAAACAGCTATTGGAAACTTAGTGCAAACGTTTTTCCTGTGCTAGGATAAATTTGCAAAGAGTATCACAGTGTAACTGTAGCCATGCGTATTTTCCCCCACTCGTCGGACTTCTGCTTCTCGAACATTGTGTACCCATGTTAATCATCATGGCGGCTGCCATCCCATAATCTTAAAGCGGAGGTAACGATGCTGGCTGCGCCTTAAGCCGTGAATCTGCTAGTCCGGTAAATGCAGTTTGCCATATATCGTCCTAGGTTTAAGTATCAGGCATTCGGCAACAATGTGGTAAGAAAGCCGAGGAATATCGAGTGGCGAATCAGGCTTTCTTACAGCATTATTGCCGAACAACGTTGTGTAACACACTTGTACAACTCTTTCATTGTTGTAATCGTGCATTAATTTAGGTTAAGATGCACGGCTGCAACGATGAAATCGATTGTTGAAAACTGTGCAGTCTTACTACCACGAAGACTGTACGCCAAAGCATTGAGAAAACACAGAAATATGCGGAGTCGGACTGGCAAAGAAAGGGCAAAGATGGAACAACTAGAGAGAAGATGGCTGCATCACGGACAAGGGATCGATACCAGGTGATCGACAGCCAAATGGTCGACATGGACATGTGAGACAGGACATGTGATCGACGGCTAAATGATCGACAAGACCAGTGATCGGAAATTTAATACTAAAAAAATCCAACAATCTAAATAAAAAATTTATGTAATTTTAATTTAATTTTACCTTATTTTTATGGAATGAATTACTGACATGCTATGCGATAGTGAGGTAGTAAAAATTAATAGCGCCGTAAATTTGTTAGCAGCCCCTCTCCCCCTCCAGTCAGTCAACCGAAATATCAAAGGCAGTATCAATCCAAATTTGTGCGTATCAAATCTGTTGTTGAGGACTATAGGAACCGCTGCAGTCACATTACTTTAGAGGGGTCGCACATAACTTTGATTTACATTTTTATTGGGGGAGGGGGTTAAGATTTATTAGACAACAGGATTTTTTTTTACGTTAGTATTGCATTTTTACCAGGGGGACAGGGCGGTGGGTTTTATTAAGATTTACTTACATTTTTTAAATTAAAATTACAGGATTTTATTAATATTAGTATTTTATTTAGATTTTTTGTAATTGAATTAAGATTTTTATTAAAAATCGTCATGTACATTTTTATGCTACTGCAAAAGCATTTGTCAAGAATGTTTTCATTACTCAAGAACGAAAATCAGAAGTTTGAAAGTGATCAGATACCACCTTAGTTCTATTATAATAATATGATATTTGTTGCCGACCAAATACAGGTGGCCATGGAAGGGCCGATCGGCCACTGATACTACGCCATAAAATTAACTTCCTAAAACATATAGGGCCTAGGTACATCTAATGCACCACGTCAAAATTGATTTCCGGTTAACTAGTTTCTTTTGGAAGATAGCAAGAGACGCTGCCATAACAACCTCTCGGTGAATTATTCCAAACATTTGCCACGCGAGACGAGAAAAGAAACTTTCTGCAGTCACGTGAAAACGGGAGTGTCACAAGTTAAGTGGATGTCTCCTGGTGATTCCACCACCACGGACAGAAAAGCAACGACCGTAGTTTACATCATATTGATCATGCAATATGGAGTATGTAATGGCCAAATCACTCTTGAGCCTTCGCTACTCAAGTGTGTCTTCCAGGCGTTCACTGTAATTCAAATGAGAAAGGGCCGTAAACAGTTTGGTAAATGAACTCAACACGATCAATGTCTGTAGCCAGATGGGGAGACTGCACTGGGGATGCGTACTCAGAAAAAAGGTCTAACGAAAACACAAAAGGTCCAGCACAATGTGTTTATATCAAGAAGCAAAACATCGTTTAAGCTCTCCATTAAAAGAGTAACGGCAGGAAAACCACTCAATCCTGCAGTTCACAATTCCTGCCTACAAACTCAAATTTTGCGGTAAAACCATCAATAAAAAATAAACCTAGAATTTATTGGTGCTAAACAAATATACACAAGTCGCTGTAATGATATACGGAAAAGAGTAAAACACGCAACACTGCAAAATTCACACTAGAAATGATAATAATGATAATACTAGTATTTGTTGCGATAGCAACGGGTCTGGCAAGGACCGGGAGGTCACTAACAGCCCACCCTTATTTACATGTAAGTACAGTGTACCCAAAATGGCCTAGGAATGACGATTGGAAGAGGTTTGGGGACACGAATGCCTTACCACCTAGGTTAGACCTGCCGGGGACCCAAAGGTCCCCGATGGCATCGCCAAACATGTGGTACAGGGGAAGCGTGTGAAAAGTGTTAAAAGGCCCAAACAGTACAAGAAAAAGAAAACAATTTGCTTAAAAATGTCAAAATATGCTACGGTGAATGCTAAAAACTAATGCACCCAGATAGCGGGATTTGTCATCACTTAATAAAAATTTAACAATAAAAAATTTTTAAAAAAACCAACCAGATTGAACAGGGTGGGAGGACCACCACCGACGGCCAACCACACGTTTACATTAAATAATCCAGCATTTTTAGGAGACGGAAGGCCATTGGAACACAAACACTGGAAAGGCTAAAGAAGGGATTGGTTCTATCCACCCAAAACCAAAACTGGTATAAGAGCAGCCGCTAAGTTTCCAAAAAGGGTCGGCCGTTCAAAGTAGTGATATCATTCAACCAGGGAAAGGCCGCCAAGGTTAATCCTATTAGCCAAGTTAATCGCACCTACTAATAGTTCGAAAGTTAAATGAAAACTAGAAGATTGCTACTAGCTGTAGCAATCTTCAAGTTCTCATTTAACGTCCAAAGTAAAACACAAAAATAAAACAATATCATATGTAACAAAGCCGGTAATCCCTTTGTCCTAAAGAAATTATAAAATGGCATTAAATTTTTTTTTTTACATATTTCGTCAGATCAACGCCCTTCAGTTTAGATTTGAAAGTTGCTAATGTAGGCGCCTGGGCAATATACGCAGGGAGTTTATTCCACGAACCAACAACCCGATTTGAGAAAAAGAACTTAACAACAATCTCGCTTAGTTTAACAACAGGTTTAAGCAGGTCACCCCTGATATATTCACCTTCCCTTTTTTGGAAGAAAATGTTAATAGTTTGTAAGTCCATGCAGAATTGAGTATGTTAAGTTTATGTCGAGTGTTAGGCTTCTAATTTCAAGAGAGTCAAGATTTTAAGATTTTTAAGCCCTCTGCATAGGTTTTGTACTTAAGACCTGACAAATAATTTGTGAATCTCCTCTGGACAGACTCTATGAGATTAATATATTTTAAAAGATGTAGAGACCAGACTTGACAAGCATACTCCAGGATTGGTCTCACATAAGTCTTAAAAGCCCATACTAGCGTATTCCGATCACCAGAGGTAACGTCTCCTAATAATGGCCATTTTCTGCCGTGCGACTTTCACGATGTTATCACAGTGAGATCCACTTTTAAGGTCACTGGCGAACCAGACATCTAGGTCTTTAACTTCATTAATATGATCCAGAAAATTTCCGTGCAGTGCACAGTCCAAATTCTTATTTCTTTTTTACCTATTATGTGGAAAACTTTACATTTTGGACTAACAAGGGCAAGTTCGATTTTTTTTTTACCATAGTTCCATCTCTAGCAAGGACGAGGACAGTGCATGATTGTCCTAAGCTGTTATAATCTTATTGTAGAACTTAATGTCATCAGCAAATTTTGGGGTAACAATGCGAGGATTAGATAAAAGAGAATAACCGTGTGAAATGCAGCCGTAGACCAATGAAACAGGATGTGGGTAGAAGTTTGCGGGGCGCTGTGAGCCTTCAGACCCTCAAAAAAAGCAAACTAAAATAAAAATGAATGATCACAAGTCTTACTTCCAAAACAGATACAACTAACACGAAAATTCAATGTCTCTCGTAAAATTATTTACGAGTAGGCCAGCACGAGCATTTCACCTGTGGTTCAATGGCATTTATTAGGGAGGGCATAGTGATGATTCACACGATTGTCACACGTGTAAATTAGTTATCCTGCACTCGGTCCACTGTAGGTAAGAGATGAGAGCGCATCGGAACCAAAGTCAATCGTCAAAACACTTTAGATGCAAGTTTATTTTAGTGTAGCAGTGGCAGGAACTCGATTTTTTCTTTCGTTACTTAATTTTAGCGAGCGAGTCTGTTACAAAACTGGAAACACGAAAGATTGAAAGAATTTATAGTTAGACGGGGTAGAAACTTGTACCTGTGCTCGTGCCGATTGTTGCACGTGAAAATTACTTAAACCACACGCCATGGATGTTTGCCGTGACGCGTCTATCACGTGACTGGGCTATACTTCACTCAGACAGCCAAAGATGCACTATTCTCGTTCGTCAGTTGTTAACGAACGATGACATCACGGCAAACAGCCGTGGCTCGTGGTATAGCCTCCACGCGCGCCTGCGGAAAAAAGCCAAACTTTGCTTTAAAGGGAAGCAAAACAATAAAATTTGGTGAACGACTCTCAGTACCTTCCTAAAACACCGAACAGAGCGAACAGAACGCACCCCTGTTAGAGACAGTTTGGCTCCAAACTTGACGTCGATCGTGTGCAGTGATGTTACATCAGCAACCTTCATCAGTACCTTCCTAAACTACAATCAGCTCAACAAGCTCAGCAGAGCATTCGTCATACCTTCACCACGACCAGACCTGGCTAATGGATTTGACCAGGATTGGTTAATAGATGTGACCAGGCGAGAGCAATGCCAAATTGCGAACCATCTCAGGGAGGTGGTTTGCTGGGGTGGAGGTTTGAGCATGCGCGACGTAACAGTTTTGATGTAACATATTCATCGCTGACGATGTTGACGTCAATCATGCCGCATCAACACGGATATTAGCAGCGAATGAGCCAAACTGTCACCAACAGTGGTGCGTTTGGTACGCTCTGTTTGGTCGTTTAGGAAGGTACCGCCAGTTACAAACAAACAAACAACTTCCGGTTCATCTAGTATACAACTATTAAACTCTGCAGCTGAAGGGATCATTCGTTAGTAGAGCGTCGTATATGGTCATCGTGCCAACGTTTCAAATTGGGAAACAAGCAGAAGATTGACCAAGTTGTTAGGCATGCATTTATGCTTGTATTGCTGTCCTTAGTTTTATTCAAATGCAAATGCAGTTTTAGAAGTTAGGGAAAAAACGTTAATGGTCTGTGTATTGAAATTGCTCTTTTGGCTTAACAGAGATGGGAAAGTTTTAATTTTTAGCCAATCGACGGTTAAGACTTTTTTTTTTTAAATGTCACATCACTTACTTTGAAGATTTGAGTCCATGTTTACGTCTTGTACGCTTAGATTTCAAAGGAAAGGATATTCACCATTCCAACATTCTTGCAAATTTTCGACAGTCTGGTGTTTCTGTAGTTGGAGGGGCTCAGAACGACTGTCTTCGTCAGGTTACCACATCACCGCTCACTTCGTCGTAATCGTTCTCGTACACGACGAAGCGAGCGGTGATGTGGTTGCCTGATGAAGACAGACGTTCTGAGCCCCTCCAACTCCACAAATACAAGACTGTCGAAAATTTGCAAGGATATTGGAATGGTGAATACCCTTTCCTTTGAAATCTAAGCGTACTAAGAATTGTACGAGTGGCTCCTTTTGCATTTTTGTTTTAAAGGCCAGCAAAATAAAAGCTGATTTGTAACAAAAACGTTTAGGGGAAAGCGGAGGATAATTCTTAGACAGATCTTAAATGCTTTGAGGTAGCGTTGGGGGAGTGGGTGCTGCTTCTTAGGTTCTTAGGTAAATATTTTTGAGGCATGGGTGGGGAGATGGGGGCGTGGATAATAGAAAGCCAAGTCTTTTGCTGAATGTCTACCAATAAAAAGAGTCAAAGTTAATTACCCTGTAGAGAGTCTTCTACTGTTTAATTAATTTTTTATCCTCTAACTAAACCCTATGGCTCGTGATGTCATATCCTTCAGCAATATTATATAGTTATCTTTAAGAACAACAACTAAGCTCTCCATATCGACTAATCAGCGTGGTGTAGTTGGGCGTCAGTCAGCAACCCGTCGGATAACCCATTGGGCCCAGGTTCGAAAATGGCCACTGCCCTGAAAAAAAAAATACCAACTGAGAAATTAAAGGCCAATCGAGCTCCAAGCGAGATCCAGTCAGCCAACCCAAACAAAATGGCGGCACTCAAGATCAGATACAAAGGTCAGTGAGAGGGAGGGGGCGGGGTACCAGGTTCAATGACCTGTACAGCATACGTCACAGGGCAAAGTCTAGGAATTAGCTCCTTACCACACCATGTCTCATCTTTTCTCCTATGTAGGCTTATATCGCTCTAACGTGACCCTTTGTCTAAATATCTACGACGTCATTGTTCTACGCCTATGGTTGTTGTTAATACAAGTTCGTTCTAGCTGTACGGGCTTGCACAAAAAACAGCAATTGGAATTTTGAGTACCTTACTGCCCGACGTTTTAGCCAAAAAAAAACAGCCTTCGTTTTTCAGTGACTTGTTTGATCAATGTTGTACCACTGCATTGCCTTATGTTCTATATGATTTTCTTTTTTGTAGCTAAAGTTGTTAATTCGTAGTCACATAACTACTCACCTGTTTGCATTGTTTGCATAAGTGTAAGCTCTGCGAAGCCAGACAATATCTAGATGGACACTAGTGGGTCGCGCCAAGTTAGGTAACAAACATCACATCAATTCAATTGTCGAGGAGGTAAACCATTGTAGCGCGACGTCATAGCGTAAGTGTTTAAGGTGTCTAATATCCTGAATCATAGTTGGACACATTTCAGGTACTTGGGGGGGGGGGAATAATAATGCGGTACAAAAGCTTAACTTGTGGTAAAATGGGGAGCAATGACCCACCCGAAAAAAATTAACTCGTGAAGGAATGTCACCTAAGCAGCGTTCAGGGCAAAATCTGACCCTCAATAACGTTGCAAATGTGTTACTAGCGACTAGCTAAACTTCTAGTCCGCTCATCCCCATGTTTATTTCATAGGGTGATTATTTATCGATACCGAGATAACGGGAAGGCTTCCAGCTATGAAATTGGACGAATGGGTGCAGTACAATACGAACTCCATACCTTTTCTGGTTTACAGCCAGGGGAGAGGGGGGTAACGCGAATGGAGTATTGTTATAACCGGTGTTAGTATTGTTGGCATCGTATTTGATTGGATGGCCAAAGTTCGGACAATGACAACGTGTATACTGATGTTCCTATCTAGACACACGCTAGTGTATCGTCACAAATCAAAACAACGTTGCCAAAGAAATTGTGTCAACGTCCAATTCACGAAAAACAAACAAAATGTCAAAATAAAGCCAAAAACTGGTAAAGAGGCCACCAAGTTGAGAGTCTGGCTCGGCCTCACAAAGGAGTGATATGAACTACATAAAAAAAATTAAAAAAAATTAAAACAAAACCAAAAACTGATAAAGAGGCGATTACGTTGAGAAAGGTTCGGCATCTCAAAGGAGTGATACGAAATTAAAACACTGGAAAAATGGTCACTCAAGCTATAGTTGACGTGGTACATTATTACAAATCTGAAGGCTAGTTGAGTTGAGTCTAATACACAATTAAAAAAAAAAAGAAGTGATATCATATAAAAAACCAAAACTGGTAAAAGGGACTTTGGTTCGGCCTTTCAAAGTTGTGATATCAACACACCAAAACATTTGCCAACTTAATCGCACCAATAATACTTCGGACATTAAATGGAAACTTTAACATTGCTACCGAAAGTAGCAATGTGCTAGTTTTCATTTAACCTTCGAACTATTAGTCTGTGGGATTAACTTGGCGAATGTTTTGGTGTGTTGATATCACTTCTTTGAAAGGCCAAACCATTCGGAACTTGGCGGTCCCTTTTACCAGTTTTGGTTTTTGATATTTGTTAATCGTGTTAAAACATCAACACGTAGTTTTACTAATACAAATTCTTTTCTAGAACTTAAAACGTTGCGTATTCCAGCGCTTAACGTATATATTTTTTCACTTTTTTTGGCTTAATTAAAGGTGTTTATTTCTATTTCACATTTTCACCCTCTCCTCCCTTCGTTACCATGGGAGACGTTGATGATATTTTATTATTTCTCTTTGCCCTTTTCCCCGTTTGGTAGCGTATTAGTCCGATAGCCAGATTTTTATAGCCAATGAGCCAGTGTTTTTTTTTAGCTTTATACCCCGTTTGGTGTGTTACGCTACAAATTTAATATATTTTTAGTAGCTACCTCCTCCCCCTCCTCCCTTGTCCGAAAGTTTATGCCGCTGATCAAAAAGTGTCTGTGCCATCAACGCATACCTCCGCATTTTCCCTGTCTCCCAACCCCTCATAAAGAAAAGTTCTCTCCCCCCCCAACAAGGCCATTCATTCGTTTTCCTTTCATTTCTTTTAACTTTTTTTCAGGTGTACCTGTCCGCCGACTCCCCTTCCCTCCAGTCGTGCTTTGAAATTATAAATGTTTCGTGGCGTAAATAAATATTTTCTCTGGGTAAGGGCAAACTTTACGCCCCTGCAATAGAAAACGTGTGACCACTTCATTTGTACAGTAAGATTATTTTTCTTGCGTTGCGTAATGATAGGCTTTAAAAAAAAAAAGAAGAAAATAGCGAATAAATAGATTCGTCAAGGATTTGTACGCCCCCCCTCCCCTTGCCGATTATTTACTTCAGTAAAACAGTTCCGTGGGGGGTAGGGGGGGGGGGGAGAACAAAAAATATGTTTTACCTTAATAAACGTTTATTTTCTTTAATACGGTTGGTTTGTTGGGCTCACCTGGTCATAAAGACGTTTGTATTTCTTTCTGACTGGTGTTCTGTTGAAAATATTACCACATGCGTTTAGTTTGAATCGCCAGATGCATGTATGCGTCTAACATCATAGTATATAAATCCTACCTAATATCATTCCTTCTTTGGCTGCGTCTATCAGTGCCTTCGATAACCACCAAGCCAAAGTGAACCATACTCGTCCATCTGGAGATAGTTTGGTACAACACAGGATGTGTGAAGTCAAGAGGGTGTCGCTCTGCCTCCAGATTTGACGAGTTTGCTTGAGGTTTTCGAAGCCAAGATATGGAGGGGGTATCATAACTTTTTCCAGCTATGTCCGCTTCCTTTCCGCAACATGGCCGCCGCCACCTCCATCGTTCAATCCTTGGTCTAAACCGGATGTTTGTAACCCGAAAAAAAGGCCTATTAGTGCTTCTTGCCCTACCAAATATCGTTCTTCTTTGTATACTGGCGGAGCAAAGAGAACGAAAATCAGCGGTTGTTGCTCTTGTTGTGGTTCTGTTTCATTTTCAGTACAGGCTTTCGGCACATTCATTGCTTTTGGGCCAGTGTTTGTGCTTCCAGTTGTATTTTGGATCTGGTACTTGCCAGTTTGAAACTCTCTCGGGTTGAGCATGGCAATACACACTAGTTTCACTTTCCCTGTGAACGCAGGTGTCGTCCCCGTGCTGGATGTTTGGCCAGCACGAAGCACCGCCTCGTTCCGTGAAGGTTGACTTCCCTGTGCTGCTTTGTTGCCTGAAACGAAGCCTCACCATGCCAAACGTGATTCCACAGAACGGGAAGGATAAGGGGTGAGATGTAGATTCCTGCTGTAACAGGAACCTATTGATACGTGTCCCTTCCCTCACCAATCCTTGCAGGGTATCAAACCTTCGACCCTGGAGATACTGCCTGTAATCTGGGTGCATATTTTTGGATAATACGCCAAATCTTTTGGGGTTCTGGCGGATTTGTCTCTACCCATGCAAATTATCCGCAGATTGTCTGTACACGGGGAAAATATTCATCACTGACTTGTGTCCTTTTTTCCAGCTCATGTCTTAGGTCCTCCTCATGTTTTGTACTTTCATATTCCAAATTAAATTTGGACACGAATATTTTCCAGTCACATAGGGACCTAAAAATCATATCTTTCCGTCTCACCTTGTAGGGCCAGGGAAATAATGATCTTCATTACATAAATTTCTGAGAGGTTTAGTGCAAAGCTCTACTTCGACAGTGCCACCATGGGAGATTTTTCATCACCATGCCTGGTGTAAGGGACCATGGGGATTTTTGCGTGGCTTTACAGTGCAACCTTGAAATGGGTTTTGAGCACAACTGAACACCTGACAAATCCTCCCTACCTTTCTCCGGTCACGTAGCCTAGGGCCAGTCCGACTATGCACAGCACTCTGCTCCACCATTCTATCTCTACGTGGCGACGAGCTGCGTTCACATCGAGGTCTCCTATACCTCCACATGTCGACATTCAGTTCTTGTTCACCGGTTGTTGCCATTGTGTACGGCTAACACACGTCCCTCTATCCATATGGGTTGCATTTTCCCATGGATAGCGTAAACGACAATTCCGTGCTCTTTCGCCATGTTACGATTTTGACGTGTGTTAGAGGCGGAAGATGTGGAGTGCAAGTATAGGATCTTACCCA
>JAHWFP010108960.1:0-25547 GCA_023313725.1 Lithobius niger | reverse complement strand
AAAAAAAAAATTATGGTTTCGGGTAGCCAAAAGGTTAGCAAGTCATGAAATGACCTTAGCAGTTGCAAAAAGTTAATCCGAAAATTGCCGTTTGCTTATATTTCCTAGTTTCATTCACTGGCGCCCACTGACCTTCAAATAGGGGCAGGGGGAGGGAAGGCAACGAGCACAAAAAAGACACAAATATGGCAAAACAAGAGAAATAATTACATTTCCAATGGAAGACACTATTTTTACGACCACCGCATTCACAGGACTACTAAACAGATTTTGTAGGGATCTTTCCTTCTTTATCAGTACGATGCCCGAATAAAAAAAAATATTTTGTAGGAATCTTTCCTTGTTTATTAGCGTGATCCTGCCCTGCTATCCGTCTTACTTGGACGTCTTACGTGCTGCGGAGCTCTTCCTTGGTACCTCAGTAAGCCTTGGTAGTATGATATTCCCCTCTAACTACCGCCCATAAGAGAAATTTGCCGGTTTCGGTAACAATGAGCACTGAATTGTATTGTAGCATTACTGTAATCGTTTCCTCCATCGTAACAATGTAACGCCGCGTGTTGTTATGGCAACCTATTGTAAAACCGGTGTATGACCGTTTCGCCGAATCCAGTTTCGTAGAATTTTAATCAGTGTTTTAATTTTCGTCGAAACTGGTATTCCCCGATGGTATTCTGAGATATAATATCAGATAGCGCAACTAATTACAAAACTACTTCCAATTAGGAATGCATCTTTAACTTCTCCAAGTCAAATATTTTAAGAATATTTTGATTCAGCGAAACGGGATTTCCCGCCGATTAATTTTCGGCGAATCGGGATTCGGCAAAGCCGGTAAACACCGTAAAAGCCATTGAATATCAATTGTTTTGCTTTTCAAAAGCCCCATTCAGGTCCTAGCATCGATCCGTGTAAGTTCTTTCGATAATATTAACTAGAATTCTTTCGCCAAATATTCCTGTCCCAATTTCAGTTACGCCATGCCCGAAACACTTTAACTATTCTCTTTCCAATTTCGTTCGATTAATGAGGTGGCTATTCTTGTAAGTGGCGGGCGAGCTAATATGTTTACCACCAAACTTGAACATTAAAACATCTGAACTCGAAGATGCCTTCCTAATTTATTACCTTCACCATCCCACAACCATCGATATCACACCACTACATCTGTAACGTCCGTCCTCGGCCCTTCATTGCGATGTATTGGCCGGGAAATCGCACCTGGGACACCCGCGTGACAGGCGAGCATTCTGCGGGCACGTTTACGCAACGACTCGCTTTTGCATTCTCGCAGCTAGAAACTAGAAATCGTCTGAAATTCGAATATGGCGGCGGTTTTGGCTGCACCGGCTCGCTATGAAAACAGTTAATGATGTCACGGTGAGTTCAGAAGCGAATGGGAAAATTGTTTCGTCGGGAGAAATTCTTTTTCTTATTGTCACGGATTATAAGACTGCAAGCATTTACTCAAACGATGTCGAACTTGGCTAATCCATGTAGCGTTGTTACCATGGCAACGCTACCATTGCCATCGCCATTAAAGGCGATTTACGCAACGACAAATTTCTCGCTTACTAGCTTTCAATTGGTTAATACTAAATCTGCTGGCTGCTTCTCGCCTTTACCGAAGAATGTGGCTTTCAAGTTGTCTATACGTAGCAACCACGGCAACAACGCGGACGCAAATCTCCTCCTCGTGCCACACGACACGACGTACGACTCGTGCAACATGACAGCGTCGATTTATGACACCTAGAAAACAATAGTTACTGCCGTACAAGACGACGGACAGATTTCTGAATGCTGGTATTTGATGATTTGTCTTCGATTCGACAACCCCGAAATGGACGCCGTGTTGGATTTTGAATTCGCGCTGCGAGTAGCTATTTATTCTGCCGTCGTTTGATCACGGCTAGAAGCTGTTTTTTTCAGCGAGAATAGCAAATTTTGAAAATAGAGTAAAATGGCAACAATGTTGTAACAATGTTTAAAATTACTGTTGCACTTAGTTCTTTATCCGTGTTGTTATTTATAATACATTTAATTTGTTGTCTATTACCGCATTCATTTAACAGAAACGGGAAATTAATCGTAAATAAATAACTGTTGCCTAGCAAATAGCGTTCGGCGACCGAGAAGGTCTTGTTGCGTAAACGCGCCTTAAATTCTAGCTGCGAGAATGCAAAGGCGAGTCGTAGCATAAGAGCGCCCTCACCTATAACTCGAAACGCAGATGACTGTCCACGGTTGAGCTTGGACCCCTACAATCACAATTCCTATACTCGATAAACCTTTGTTTTAACGATTTATGCTGTTATTTTATTTTAAAAAATTATGGCCAAAAGGCATCCAAAAAAGTGGGATGGGGGGGGGGGGCACTAACCCTTAGTACCCCAATATGCGGGCGCTCTTGGTTTCATGCACTATGCCTTTAATTATTCTACCACCAAAACCGGAGGCAATGTATGCCTAATGAATTCACGGTGGATGTTCTAAACCCTTTTCGTGTCATCGCCACTGTACATTTCGAAGTTAAAAAAAAAAGTTTCAAAAAATAAGACCCAGTTTTTTGGAATCAGAATTGCATTTTTCATCCAGAAAAGTCGTCGCTATGTGTACCTTTTTTTTTTTTCAAAACGTTGGATTCTGGACTTGTACTAATACAAGTTGTGCGTTATTTATTTATTTTTTGTTTGTACAGCATAAAAAAAGTAAATGACAAATTAAAAAAAAAATGATTAAAGCTGCAAAACAAACTTTTTATGGGAACTAGGAATGAGCTGCAAGTTGATAAAAGCATGTAGCTAACTAGAATTACGATAAATAGTTGAACTTGTTAAGGTTTTAAGGCAGGATGTTGGGTTTAACGTTGCCGACAAATTTGCTAACAATTTTGTTAATCTAGAACTAGCTTTAAACAAGCTAAAATCTATTTGTTTTTATTGAGGATTTTAATTTAGGATTTTAATTCTACGATCAAATATTAATATTTAATTTAGTTACGTCGAAGAAGTCTATTAGCTATGAGGAAGTAACGATGTTTTAATTTGCCATGTTATTTAACTAACTTGCCACACTGAATCTAACGTTGTAAACAATGGTCGTCAATATCTTGTACCGTTGTGAAGTTGAAAAAAAGCGACGGACGGACGGACAAAGTCGTTGCAATAGTCTTCTCAGCCGGTACGGCTGTACAGAAGACTAAAAGAAACCGGCAGTATAACTGCAAACAAATAATAATCTATATAACTAAGATCGTAATATTTGTTTGTTTGTTTGTTTGTTTGTTTGTGCGTATGTCGCCAGATTACCGAGATTCCCACTCCTAATTCTATAGAAGTCGCTGTGGAAATCTCCATAATTTTTTCTTTTCTTTGTGTGTCTGTGAAACGGAATTGTCTGTATAAGTAATGATCGAACTCTCTTTCAACAAAGAAGCACAGTACTGATGACGTCATGTGTTTTTCCAGTCATAATATTTTCTTACAAACGGGATCCAGGCCTCTATCACATCCACTGAAGGCCCAAGTTGGGCTAAGGGAGAGTGTAAAGGTTAAAGTACTCTATAGAAATATCCTCAGATATTAGGACACTCACATTCGTCTTTGAGGCTGTATTAAAAATATTGACCCTTACCTTGGATTTTTGCACTCGCATTTGATCTGTCACACTTAAACCTGAGTATATTTCTTGAGTATATGTCTCTTCTTAACCCGGGACCTAATTAAATCTAGTGGAAGCTTGGGCGACTGCTAACGGGAAATAACATGTGTGCAGGGCCGTAGGAAGCAAATTAAAAGTGGTACGGCTTAACCAAATCAGCTATGGGTCTATTGAAGCACTGTGACGTTCCCACAGCAGGGTCCAAGCAGGACCACTGATGTTGAAACAATCTTTGGTACTGTAGTGTCATATCTGGCTCTGGAGTCTATGTTTTAAACAAATATTTAAGGTTTACTTTTTTAGGTAAAATTTGGACTATAGCAGGAGTGGCTGTAGTACTTTATGGGGGTTTAGGTGCTGGGGCAGAGAAATTTTGAGGACTTTTTTTTTTCTTTTTGTACTTTGCTCCACCGATTGGGGTGCATTTTCCTAACCGACAGTGACTTCCCCCCCCCCCAAGGTGTTCGGCGAAGGAGGCCAGTTTGTGCTATTATAAGTGTAAGATTTTGATCGGAAGAGGGCAAATTTTTGTGTTTATATAAGCTGTGTATCCAAATGACGTGAGGTCGGTGGGAAGTACTGTATTTGAGTCTATCGGGGTAGTTGGCTTTTATTTATTTCTCAGATTAGTGTATCTTGTATCCTAGCAAAACCAGTTTTTAATGCAGCCTGTTTGCTTCGTTTACCCTTTATCTTATGACTTATTTTTTATTTACATCAGTTCATTTTAGAACTTTACCCTATATACGTAGAATGTAACAAGTAAATCGTTCCCTGAATCCTCTCCCCCCCCCCTCCCCCATGTGTATGTAGGTGATGTTTCCTATTCCGTTTTAGTGACTTACAAAACTTACTTTTGAGAAAGTTATAATCGGTTCGCTGCTCTGTTGGGCTTTATCTAAAGTGTGGTGTTGGCCACTTGGTGAAGCTTACGTTAGTATTTTTTTTTTACGTCTTTTCCCCCCAAAACCCCCTTCTCTTGGTCTTTCGTAGGATGCGGGGAAAATACAAGTTGTGCTCTGTTTATGCATGGTACGTGGCTACTTGATAGTAAATAAGCTCCATGGTTTATGCTAGTGGGAAAGATGAGCTGCTCATCAGGAAAGCCACACGCTTGTTACAGGGCCGATTCAAAAGTTTGACGACAGCAGAAGCGTTGTGCGTGTTTGGATATATGGTATTTTAAAACTTGTGTGCCGAAAAGTGGTACGGCAAATGCCGCACCAGCCGTACCGCTTCCTACGACCATGTGTGTGTGCGTGTGTGAGTGTCAGCAGTGGGAATCTCGATAATTTTTAGTCTGTTGAAATCCGTAGTGGGAATCCGAGTAATCGTAATTCTTTTGTTTGTGTCTCGTTCATTAGAATTGTCTTTATAAGAAATTATTCGAACTGTCTTTTCAACATAGATGCTCAGTAAAGATGATGTCACGTTTTTTTTCCAGTCGCAATATTTTCATTCACACGTGATCTAGGCCTCTGTCTCTTAACCCTGTATCCAACTATAACTAATGAAAGCGTGGGCGACTGTTAAAGAGCAATTACAGTATTTTCATGCAAATGGGAAATCATAACAATGCTATAAAAAACCGGCCATGTACGGGGCTGTCCTAGTACGTTTAAATAAGTTTGGTAGTCAGAGAGTGGTTCAATTAGGACGGCCTGAAAGAGGAATTCACAGCTCGACCGCATGTAAACCTAAAGGTACTGCAGTGAAGCCATACCATGATTCGGGGGTAGCTTTTATCTCCCGAAGGGAAAGGAATGAATAAACGTTGAAGGTAGGATACAATGGCATTTTTGTGTCCTTTATTTCTGGTTGTCACATTTCTGTCCTAACGATTTCATGAAAAAGGCAGGGTAATGGAGGTTGGCATGAACCGGGAAAAATTGTCACTTACGTTTTGTATGTCGACTGACGATATTCGGTTTGAGTTTGCTTAGGCATAGTGTTAGCTCCTACAGCTCGGGCGTTTGTCCGTCGTAAAAAAATACTTCAGAAACTAAGAGATTATTTCTGGATAAAGATATACGGCGTCTTGGAAGCAGGATGCTCTTCTACGACATTAGTTGTTTGTAAACAACGTCTCTTTCCTTATGGCCCAAGTGTAGAAGGAGTTCTTTTGCCGATCAAAATGGCGGCTTGGCCATTCCTCTCTTGTGTATGGAGAGCTTACGTTTTTAACGTGTTTTCACTTCAAAACGGAAGATGATAAAACAAAAATAAAAAGCGTTTTTTAACAAAAAAAACATCTACAAAGCATGAGTGACAATCGGTCGGTTTGGTACAAAGGGTTTGCTTGTCATTGATTGTTACATGTCTGGCCTTAAGAAGTAGCTATCGTCTTAGTACACAGCATCGATTAACAAGCACAACAGCACTTAAACAGATGCAATTTTCTCAATCGTAAATTTGATTATTTCAATTAAAAATCCTCAATTTTTATCCGTGTACATTTAAGAAGTAAAGTGTATTTTCAATCAAATAACCCCTTTTTTACGGCACAATTGACGTTTTTGTTTGTAATGTTACTTTCCCTCGGCCGAGGGCTTTTTAATGCTTTTGCTGGTCCAACGTTTTTCTAGCTACATTTCACAGCAAGTCATCAATTTATGAAGCAGTAAGTTTACGATCACGTTTTAGGTAAACATTTCCTAAATAAGTATGCTAGTGTCGTGTCCCGAGGCCAGGTAATTGGCTATAATTACGTTTCGTGAAGAAGAGGGAGCAAGGTGCATTGCAGGGATAGTGTCCGGCTAACTTCGTTAGGTTAAGGAAGTTCAGTTGTAAAATGTTACGAGTTAACGCTTATAATTTACTGACACATTTTTCTGATAAATCGGACACATTCCCTGGCAGCTATTATACAAGTTACTTAAAAATGAAAAAAAAAATACATCTACAGAATATTATGGTATTCTTATTGAATATAAAATCTAAATAAAACCGTAGCAGATTCCTTTTAAAATTACTGAGTGCTAGTATTGAAAAAGGAGTTAGTCCTGAGGAATTAAAAGTGTAAGTACAAACCAATTTATAATTATAAAAGAAAAATAGAAAAAATCCTTATAATTGCAGACCAATTGCTTTTACTTCCAATTATAAACAAAGTAACTGAAAGATTTTTTCAAATAGGATTACGAACTTGTCACAATTTTACATTATTGAACAATTAAAGACTAAAATACGGTAACATAGGAGTAAAAGAACTATTGATGCAGTTGAAAAAATTAACAGCTTAGTGACGAAATCACTTAATGAAGGCGAACATGTGGATACAATAATGATTGATTTAAAAAAAAAAAACTTTAGACGTAATTGATGAAAGTAGAGTTATACGTTATCGGATTTAGAGGTAAGATTTTAAAACCTGGTGTATCACATTATTTAAAAAATAGAACATTGCATTAGTGTGAACTAGGCTTGAATAAATGCAAATAGCAACTCTAATTCAGTGCACTTAGTTATAACTAGCTCTACCTGGTATAATCTACGCAGGTCTAGCGAAAGTGAAAACAGCTATATGAATTTAAAAAGATTTTGAATAAGAAAAATAAAAATATTGTATATGAATCATGGGTTAAATCACAGTTACTTTATGCAATAGAATTATATGGATTCTTACAGAAAAAAGATATAGGCAGACTACAAAAGTTGCAAAATTTTTATTTGCCACAAGATTATACTTTTCATCTGGAGACATACATATAAAAAATGAAAATTTTTAAAAATTGACAATTGCGAAATTATGTGATAATTGTAAAGAATTTCTACTTAATGAAGATTCAAAAGAGACGAAAAAAAGCAGCAAGAAACAATATAACACAAAAACAGCGTGTATTAAGCCACCAATGGTACAGAATAAATTTGGATGCAAACTTAAAAACTATTATGCTCCAGAAATTTTTAAAAATATTAATAAAGAAATGTGGAGAACTGAAAAAATTGGGGAATTAAAAAGGAAAGTACGGAGCTGGCTAATTACAAATTAAAATGTAGAGTATTAATTTTTAAATACAAGAAAAAAGGTGAATACGAAGAAAAAAAATGTTCGGTGTTGTTTTATTTTATTTTTCCCATCTCTATTCTGTTATAAATACCCATGTTCCTTGTGTGATCAATTTATTACATTCATATTAGTCAAATTATTATCAGTTTTTCCTTGCCATTTCTCTTTTCTTTATATTAATTTTTCGTTAGATTTGATGATTTTGTAGTTTTGTTTGAACTAAAAGCCCACACTACACACGAGCCATGGCTTCGTAGTGGTTAATGTATAAACTATGGAAATATTAAAAAAAAAAAGCTGCTGCCCTCCTCGAACTGTCCCCTACGCCCCTCCCCACCAACACATTATTCCCATTGTGTGGTCTGTATCCTCTATGACGCTGTCTCGCTGGTGTTGGAGCTTAACAGCCCCTTGCCTGCAGTACACCTTATTGCATGTTGCTCCGTGCTTGATGAGTTTGCTCCGCGCGCATCCCAATTTTGCTGTGTATTTATTTATTTTGTAGTATTGATTCAACAGTTAAGATAACCTCATAACAGAATCAAGAAAGGAGGTGTCAAAACAACGAAGTGGACATTTATGTTATAAATTTAAAATTGTCATGAATTTTAGGCAGAGTACACTTGGATCACCATTATAAATCATATTTCTGATATGGTAGCTTTCCAGTTGGAAAATGTCGTAAATGGATTAAGGTTATGTTTGTTGCAAAGGTCGGGTAGAGAATAACGCCAGAGTAGTTTTTTGTAATCAGTTCTAGTATTTAGGACGCCGTAATTTTTTTGGGTCCTAGTAGCAACTGAGGGGACATGAATATAAAGTTTTCTTAGACGTTCAGTATAGTACACTTGATTATGCAATGAATTGTGGAAGAAGTTCAGGTCTAAAGATTTTCGAAATTGCTGTAAGGTTGGAATTTGAAAACATATACATATCTTTTGCTAGACTCGAGAGCATAAAATAGCATGCCATGATTTGTAATTTAAGGACCCCTGTATGTTAGACCAGACTTTTAGCCCACTCTGTATATAGATTCTCCTACAATATTATTTGTAATTGTGTACTTGGAAAAAATCAGCAGGCTTGAGAAAATTGCTATTTGTGCTCAAGTAATTGTATTTATTTCAAATGACATTTTTTCAACGTCGAACTCCGCCTCCTCTACTTTATTACCGATCAGGGGGTAAACAATTCCCGAAAATTATGTTTTAGATTAAAAAATCCGTCATGTAGGAGCGGCATGAGGAGGCATATTCAACACAATTCTTTCTTCGTTCCACCCATCGTACTGAATCATAACTTCATGCGGGCAGTTGTGAGAATTAGTGTCTGTTTCTACGTTTGTTGGAAACTTAGGTTAAAAATTATGCTGTGTAGGTTTTCTCCAAGTAAATAGGTATGAAAAATATATATGTAGTCCAAGCATATGTCAACTCGCAAGACCAAGCATTTAAACGAATTTAAAACGAGGAAGGCATTTTCTTTCTCGAGACAAGACCGACTGGAGTAGAAATTGCCAGTCTTGCCTTCCGACTCCACGCCACTTCTTACCCTTGCTAGGAAGTTCTAGCGTCTTTGCACTGCTGCGGTTATATACAATTTTTGCAATGTTTAATCAACTGACATGGAGCCAGAAGTTAAAACCTCCTGCTTCTCTCTCTCTCAGATAAATACCATACACGTCTGCAGCACGTAGGAGTACCCATGAGTTAAACTCTTACTTTGTGTTCCACCGTTTACACGAAGCTAGAGTCCGGCCACTGAAAGAATGACTCGGCGTTCGTCGAATATCGCGCTTTTTTGCCAGTAGGATAGGTGCACCTTGCCAACAGCGAGTTCAATCGAGCCCAAACATGGCGTCGAATTTGACTCCGTTAGCGAAGCGCGGTAACACTTAACACAGTCAAGGTCTGGAGATGTTTAAAACGTCGTCTAGTATTTCGAATCCAGGGTGAGTGAATTTGGAGAATATAGAACTAACACGCAATTCTGAAAGTGTGCAGTGTCTGCTCCTGGAGTGTTGTAACGTTTTGCTAAATTGCTACACGTCTCATGCAAGGCGCGTTAAGCCTATAGCTTTTCCGGGCAAGTGATGTAGAGACGCCGGGGGAAAAAAAAGGCCGCGTCTTTCACCCATTTCGCAGCTCATTTTTTTCGACACGTCAATAAGACGTGTTATTGTAGACATGCGTACAAATAAACAACTCCCTATTGTTAAGAAAGTGTCGGCAGAGCAAAGGAATGCTTGGGGTTTGCTGGAAAAAAGATAGCCGTCTTGTTAGAAGTCTTGGTAAATAAAAATAAAAATCCATTGTGCTCTTATTTGTGTTATTTCCCAGCTGCTGATTACACTACTGTATTACAAACTAAATTGACAAATTGGCATGAGGATTGGTGGGGGGGGGGAGCGCACCTAGTTTTCCATATTTTTATGGTAGTAATCGGCGCTATACAGCAATTAAAGTAAGGGGCGGTGATAAAGAAAACGCGAGATAACGATGCACCGATTCCTTGTTTCGTGCTACGATTCAAAATGTTTGTCAACAGAACAAATCATTGAAAGAAGATACGTGCAACACTACAGAGTTAACGTCTGGATACAAGAAATCTCACGAAATGATCGGGAGTGGAAAAAACAGATGTTGATTTACAGCGCCACTTTGTTCTACGTAATGTAAACAAACGAGAGGTCAACGAGAGAGTTTGACAACTAACACTGCCAATGTATTTGTTTTCCCCGTTTATATAGGATTTGCACACGTTTCAAGGTAACACGTGTAAATTTATTGTAAACTATTTTCAACTCGCCATGCTTTTGTTATCGAAAGTAATAGAACACTGCCGAAATCACGAGACGGCTACGGCCGATTTAACAGTTGCCGTACGCAGTCCAACAGTTTTTCGTGTTAGGTATAGTATGCTTATTTTAGACATGTGGAGCTCGTCTTATTCTTCATTTGTCTTATTTTACTTTACTTATTTAAAGTAAAATTTAATAAAAAAAATTAAAGGGATTAATTTAATATTTCACTATTATTTTGTTTGTTTGGATTTTGGGCAGCTGAATTTGGATGGCTTGCCTGCGTAACTTGTTGTTGCCTGGCAACCATAGGGGAGGATGAATGATGCTTTAAGCGCGAGCGACGTTTATAATTTCAGTAACGTACCTTGTTTTAAATCGTTTTTAAAAGTACTTCTAGTGGAACAAAAATTTTCTCACTTCACTATGTTATGAGAGGAACCACAAATTATCTTTCTTTACTGCTAAAATTATTTTATGTGTTGACGTAGCCATAACAACGTCTCAAAACGATCATTCCAATTGAATTCATTGCTAATGCACGGACGACCTCGATCCGATCGTGTACGTAGCGCTCCCAAACCATGTAAGAATCCTTGGTAATGGGTAATGAATGGCCAAGAGTGCACCTTGCATGCACCTAAAACAAGCAAGCGAGGTCACGACTTAAACAATTGATGATAACACCAAGTCATTCTCTTAGTGGCCCTACTATAGAGAGCAGCGTCAAGTGATGTCATATTGGCTACGAGACACCATTTGGAGGTAATAGCTACAAGGTGCACTAGATTAAAATGTAACCGAAAACAACGGCACTTCTAGTCAAGGCACTGCTTTGAGAGAGGATATCTTAGGCTTAAAAGAACGTTGTTTTCTCCAGCAACAAAAATCGCGCGTTATAGCCTTAAGAAATCCAGTCTAAGACCACCAGTGCCTTCAGTAAGACGACCTTCTTTTCGTCCTCCAGTGCTCCTTGCAGCTAACCCAGTTACTGACTCCACCATAGAGTTATACACAATAATACTACGTTGTGTCACTGCCGTATTCTCTCCCAGGCAGCTTCGCGGTCCCGTGTTATCCGAAAATACCTTAATGATTTTTTTTTTTTTTTTGCTCCTTAGGCCATTTGGAAAGTTTCGTTGCTCGGTAAGTGCTTGGGTTACATCACTAATTTAGACACATCCCTCCCCGTCCCTGTGACTCCGTGAATCCCAGATGTTTACCAAAATATAACCCAACCCTTAAAAAAACCCGGCTGAAAAAAAAACACAATAAACGTACTAATGTTTTTTTTTTTTTTTGTTTTACGCGTTTTTACTTATTTTTACATAGAGATGTGTTACAAATTATCCTGACTGTGGCTAGACCTTAAACGCAAGCAACAGTTAACCTACATACCCGGACCACTGCACTGTGACTAAGGTTGGCGCTAATGACCAAGTTGTCGACGCGCCATTAAGCCTCAATTCCCCCCCCCCCTACATAAAATGTCAATATTAACTGATATTAATATTATTATCAATCTGTTTGTTAACTGTTTGTAAGGAAAGTGTTTTGTTAACAAGTGATGCACTATGATGATAATGGCGTTTTTATGTTAGAACCTTTACCTAGCCTAAACCACTACTGCTGCACCAGTATAACACTAATGAGCATAACTTAGGCTCGATAACACTCTACAAAGCCCAATGAAACCCGGAAAACCCGATGAAACCCGAAAAACAAAGTAGAAAAATCTAATAAAATCCGAAAAAAAACCCACGTGGGTTGGATTTTTACAGAAAAGAAAAGAAAAGAAAAGCTTTTTGTGTAAAGCCTGGTGGATCCCACTCCCTTCTTGGAAGATGCCATTTGTGTACGGCCCCCTTGTATTTTTCTGATTCGAGATTCTATTTTTTTAAGTAGTAATTATAATCTACCCCAAAACAAAACTTTTTAAGGATTCCCGCCACGCTTTTCGGCCGCGTGAAGTCGTGATATCAAACGCCAAGCTCTTTCGCCAAGCTAATCCCACCGAGTAATAGTTTGAAGGTTAAATGAAATATATGAAAATTGCTTACTGCGCAATTTTCGTATATTTCATTTAACGTTTAAAATATTTATTTAATGTTCAGTTTGGCATTGTTGCATAATAACAACGTTTAAAACCATGTAAAACAATCAATTTAGCTCCCTAACCTCTGAACCACTTGACCAATTAGAAAGGTCCATATGAAAAGGACACATCTACAGAGCCTGTAAAATGAGCTAATAACCAGCTTTATTCACTGCATGGGAGAATTTATTTTCGTGATGCAAAAAAATCGTTAGAAGTATGTAGTACGTAATTAGGCAAATATCAACGTTATTCACGTCGTTTTTTCAACAAGAAAACGGTAAGCTGTGTCATTTATAGTGACTTTTATGTTGTCAGGCGACCAAAGTTTCCCGATCCAACAAGTTTCAGCCTTTTCTGTCGCATTGTTATTTATTTATTATTTGTAAACAGCCAAACTACCTTTGCTGTAAAGACACAACGTATCTTATATTTATTATCTGGATGTTATCGTTTTATCTTGGCGGGCGACACACTAGCGTGTGTCTTGATTCATCGCTAAAAATTGTAATTGTAATTGAATGGGAACAGGGTTAAAGTAGTTGCAAGTACATTAGGCCATTGTGATTTTAATTTTAATTAATTACATTTAAAAAGCAATTTACCCAAGCCTGGTGTGAATAATGAAAATGATTTCCTTCTAATCATGGCATTCCGCAGAATTCGATATTGGGGCCCTTACTATTTTTATTGCATGTAAATAACCTTTCTTAAATTAAATGGAACAAACACAATATGACAGTATAAATGCTGATATTATTTTTTGGCAATACCTAATACCATAAAAGCTGATAAATATTTACAGCGTTATTTTGGTATTATACACTATTGGTTTGTGAGTAACGAATTTTACATTAATACGGAAAAGACATGCTGCTTAAACATAACAACTTCACATTGGATATCAAAGAAAAAGTGAGTGAGATTTTTATTTAAAAAAAATATTAGTCAATTGTGTAACATTCTTTGTTCGTGTAAAATACTATGCTCGGTGGTGGAATATAACCATCTGCGTTTGATTATTGATGAAAATAGAAAGTTTTCAAAATACATAATCAAGTAAATTTAAGGATTAAGAGAATATCACCAAAGTTAAATAAAGTAAAGAGCTTTTAATTGCAAAACAAATATATTATTTGAATTTTGGGTCAATTCAAGTTATAAGATATTCCTGTGGTGTAGAAGTGATTTCCGGAAAAATTGAAGAAATGACAAACTAAAAGATTGAACATAATACAATAATGTCCTATAAAGAGAATAAAATTATGGCTGCTAGGCAACTGAAAAAAAAACTGTTATTGTGAATGGTGAATGTTATTGTTATGGTAAATGTTCACGAGAAGTTGAAGGGTACTGGAGAGTTAGATTAAGTGCCTTCGTGGAGAAACGCCAAGGTCATGAAGCGATAAGAAGCATTATATTATAAGACATTCGAGGTTCCATAAATTTTAGTGATGACATATTGATAAATGTGAAAACCAAACAAAACCATGCAGAGCATCCACAACGGAATGGAAAGGGGGGGGGGGGGGGGTTTAACCCGGCCCCCCGCCCCCGGGGCCCCCCCATTCAAGGGGGGGGCCCCAACACCCAAAAACACCCCCCCCCCCCCCATTATTAGTTATGATGAGACTGTGAGTAGTGTACTCGATCTATGCGTGTTGTGGATTTTTTATATGCTCCCAACAAACAACTCCTCCAATTTTACGGCAACGAGCATGGAGTAGGAGAACTGCAGTACAAGCCTGTTTGCCGATTAGGCTGGGAAGCCCTCAAAGGTAAAAATCCTGGATTAATGAATGGACTAGCTCGTTAAGTACAACTTGTAGAAAGTTTTTCTTTGCTAATCGCGTGGTGAATGTATGGAACTCTTTACCTGGTGATGTTGTTGAGGCATCCTCCCAGCTGTTTTTAAAACTAAACTTTAAAAAAAATGTGAACTTCACAAATTTTTAAGACAGTCCTTCTGATATTACCATATTCTGGTAAATTTTCTTTTATTAGATTCTTATTGTTGTTATTTTTTTTACCCTTGTTTTTAACCGGTGAAAATGACATCAGCCACCAGGCCATTGTACCTATTTGGTAAATTAGGCTGGGTGTTAGTGTAACACTTTGGGGTCCCTCTCTGTCCTGTGCACTTTAGATGCAACAAAGATTATATTATTATATTAATTATTGAGACCGACGAATATAGTGTGACGGTTTTTCGACGTCAGTCGGGGTGGAGGGAGAGGACCGCTGTGGTAGTTAGTTCTAGGCCCCATATTTTGATGTGGGGGCTCTGAGAACATGATACCATATTAAAAAAAAAGGCCTGAAAAGGCTTGGAGACAGCAAGCGGCAGGAAACGAAGTACCAATGTCTTTTTAAAGAGTTGGTTAACGATCCTATTGCTCAGCTAGACATTTCAGATTTTCACAAGTTGTTTGGAAATTACGCTAATATTCGTCAACTTTTTTTGGTGGCCTGCGACCATACTTGCTAAGGTCGATCCTGTTTGGAAACTTCTCGGCTTCTTTTATACCACTTTTGGTTTCGGGTTGTGATTAGTAAACAAAATCAAGTGCTTCTTAGGAATAATTTTAATTGTAAACACAAACTGTTGACAACTTCCGCGTATCAAGTTTACGATAACTTTCAGGGGAGCAGATCCCAGCTGGTAAACAATATCATCTTGGAAGTGTTCCTCCTTCGTGACATACTCGATATTGATTTTGATAGATTATTTAGTGGTCCGGTCTGTGATCGAATGTGGAGGTCAGTAGGGGAAAAAGATGATGGCCAGACGAAGGTCGATGGCGGAACCAATAATGTTTGTTGGGGCTGGTTTTGGGTTATTCTTAGTTGCAAGGCGTTTGGTGAGCGATGATCCCTGTCATGGAACAGTAGGCGCAAAAAAAAATTCTAAAAAAAATTGCACGAAGAAAAAATCCATGTAAAGAAAGTCGGAAGAAAAAAACTGCAGAAAAAAAAGCAACCTTAAAAACACCAAGGGAAAAAGTATTGAAAAAAAAGACTGCAGATCGTCTGAAAAACAAAATAGGGTAAAACGCTTAATAAAGATGTTCCCTATTATATACGTGAAGAAAAAAAACCCACACAACAGTAAAAAATCACAATGAATTTTTGGCTTAAATACACCTTTCTACCCTTCGTCATATCTGTGTTGGAGATACTGACTTCCTCTTCGCTATGGCTTTTATTTACGATCAAGACCAATAAGAAGGTGTAGAAGGTGTATTTAGGCCTAGACCGAAAATTAAAAATTGGAAATTTTATTCTGTTGTGGGTTTTTTTTTCCGGTTCAACCGGAAGACATCCGTTATAAAATGCTACATCTTCCCCAGAAATTAATTATATAGTATTTATAAGGGAGAAAGTTCCAGGAGAAAAATCACAGAAAAGCAACCCATGGAAAAAAGCGGTCCGAGAAAAAAAAGTGCCTCGGGAGTAAACATGGTATAAAAAGTCCGTGAAAGAATTATTCTTTGGAGACAGAAAGTGAAATAAATAAAAATATTAAGCAGCATAATAAAGGGAGACACTTTTTTTAGAAACGCAATTTTTTCCTTCGTTTCCTGAAGCTCTATTCGCCTCACCCCTCTCCTCGAATCAATCTTCAATTGTATTAGAAAGTTCTATATTTAAAAAATAATGCCGAAGGAAAAAATGTTTGGTTGTTTTTGGTGTTTTGTCTCGTTACTGTTGCTAACATCGGTTAGGCAGGTAAATTTCCTCTGGTTAAACCGGACAGAAAGCCAAATGGCCGTGTCACTATGGACGAGCGTAGAACTACGGCCTTTAGTTACAAAGGTCGTGGGTTCGATTCCCACTGAGGCAGTCAAACATTTAAGTCCAAGAGGCAATGTAAATAGGTTTGCATCCGTATTTATTTGAGTATTGTAATGGCAGGATAAGAGTTTCACCAAGGAACGAATTTCATAACATTCTTTCTCCATACTCCTCCAGCCCCAGAGGACATTTCTTCCATAAACTTATTTTCCCGGAATTCTTCCACTGATGTTTTTTTTTCAACAGACTTTGTTCCTTCAGACGTTTTAGGTCGATTTGTTTCCTCATCGAGCTTTTTGTCCTTTGCTGCTGTTTACCTTGTAATGCGTGTGTACCGTTGACATTTTTGGAGAATGAAATTGTGTGCCCGGACAGGTAATGAAATTTCCTCCGTCTCTTTGTTTTTTCATCGTATAGTTTTAGATCATTTCCGAAAACGTAAGAGCGCTTACAAGGTTCTTTCTGTTAAACCGTTTGCTTCTTTCTGTAAAGCTTCGTTCTGTCAAGAATCTGTGTGCCTCAATGCGGAGAATACGTTCAGAGAGAAAAATACCATTGTACCAAAAAAAAAAAAAAAAGGCTGCTTCATGGCCAATGCTGGGGTACCATTAAATCTGTAGGTACAAAAATACGGTTGTTATTTTAAAGGTTTCGATAATTTTTGTGATCATTTGTGTTTATGATTTTCTTCTTTTTTATTGGCTTTCGGTCTCTGTTTTTTTTTTTTTTTTTGATAAGCCTTATGTCAGCCGAAGCAATCAATGCTTGTATGGCTGAACCGACTCAATTTTGAACATTACCAGATTTTTTTTTAGAGAAGAAGAAATCTGGTAAAGGGTGCCAGCCCGGGGATTCGATCCGGGAAACCTCCGATCATCGGCGGGGCCGAAAGATTGTCCAGAATTGGCCAGAATTAGCTTATATATCCAATTTAATTTGTGTAGTTATGTAATTAATTTGCATTTTTCTTGGGCATTTTGTTTTCTTGACCGTGTACTGGAACAGATTGTGAGGTCTCAGCACGCTGCCCTTTCTTTAAAATTGTTTAATTAAAAAAAAAATTGTGTCAGCGGCTCCAACCGTCAACTGAAAGATATGACGCCATTGCCTTTTAAACATTACTAGCCATATCGTTAATTCGCTTTGCTCACTCCATTGGCGCCGATCCATGCTTCATGTAATTTCTTTGATTCCAAGAGCAAAAGCAAACAAATTGCACTTATTGCTCACAGTATGTTCATTACATTCCACAGAACGCTTGCATTTCATCTCCATCATTCGTACTTTGAACTGCAACTTCAAAGTTCACAACACGTGTCAATAATAGCTGGCCCAAAAACAAAGTGAATTTTAACTTTCTACCGTTTTTGAGATCCATATATTATTATTGCTGTTGCTTCGTAGTGATGCAAAACATGACGTCATAGTTTTATCAGGCAAAGTTTACTTTGGGAGGTTAAAGTTGGTTCAGGGTGCCCCAATGCAAGCTCATGCAGTGGCCCCCATCTTAGGGACAAACTTTGTTCCTATGTGTCAGTTGTGTAATCTCAGTACTTTTGGACCTTTGGTGGGTGTACCGGACAATTTCCTTCGCCGTGCAGGGAAGCCCTCATGTGGGCGTGGCAGCTAAATTGAAGATGAAATAAAACACACCCGTTTATCCAATTGGCATACCGTTTTCGGCAGTCACGTTGGCCGGACCATGCGCATATTTCCCGAATTGTAACCGAACGTATATTTCTCACAGGAACAAACTTAAGTTTTTTATCTGGGGAGTTTTTTTTATCTGGGGGCCGTTTGCACCAATGCAAACTCATGGGGTTGCCTCCATCTTAGGGACAAAACAAAGTCCTATGAGTCAGATGTGTAATTCCAATGCTGTAGTGCGTTTGGTGGGGTGCAAGGGACTTTTGAATCACCCTCTATACAAAGATACATGGAAATACAGCGTTACGCTGTACCAATTTTTTGTTCAATGAATGTTTTTATTGGGTGATTTGGACCATGATTTTTTCAAAGTAGGTTATATTTTAAATTGTATTTGCTCTTTCGACGAGTATACTCGTCGCCTTCCTCTTACAGCTGTATGACATTTCATAATCGTTCAGCGAAAATAATTTGATGCAATACAAATATAAGAACACGGCAGCCTGCAGGAAAGAGTGTCGCTTTCCCTGCAAAGCAGGACTATCACTATACTTTGTTCCACATTATGTTTGCCGGAAAGTGACTTGTATGATGCCACGTTTCCTTGCACTAGGAGTGCAAAACATGTCGATTAATTTGTAGACTCTTGCAGACTCCACACAGTTACTGTTAGGATCTATGAGTGGGTCATTTGCGTGTTTTTTTTTTGCAATCGTAGTGATAAGAAACGTGGCGTCATACAGGTCAGTTTCCTGCAAACATAATGTGGAACAAAGTATAGTGAATGGATACAATTTCTAAAAACATGCATTTGTTGCATGATTGTTTTCACCCTTTTTAGGTGGTAGTAATTATTCTTCCAGCGGTCTGTATACGATGAAATTACTTATTGAGAACGTAATTTTTTTCTAAAAACGATAGCAAAATTAACTCTGCTCGTTTAAGGAAAAAAAAAAGAATGGTTCCAGTTGGGTACTGAAAACATGGTCAAAAATTAAGGTGGTAGGGGGGGGTCCATATATTACGTCAAGCGTTTTGGCCTATTTTTAAATACCCACTCAACCCCATGTCACAAATGTCACAAATTTAAAAACACCCCTCTAATAATTACGTCAAACTTATGCAGTCATCCCTCCCTCGTCAATGTAATATTTCAAAGTACTTTACATTTGCGTATACTTAAGTTAATTGTTTGTTTTTTTAATAATCCGCGGGTTCAAATCTTGGAGTTTTTCTGTGTGTATAAACGGAATTGCATCTGAACTATTGTTTTCCTAATTAATAAGCCAAAATAACTAAGGTGATGTGAACACCAAAATGTCATGCTAAGTTGTGAATTCACATTTTGGAAACACTACCCCACCCCCCTAGGACACAATTGTCACAATAAATCAACCACCCACCCACCCTCTAAAGTGTGACGAAATACAAGGACGGCCCCTATAGGCAAACGATGATGTAGCTGCGAGCACTAGGGCGTCAGAATCGATAGGAATCTTGGTCCCAGCTCTACATCTATGGCTTTTTGCACAACCGGATTTGATCCTGGTGATACGAAGTGTATACGTACGGGTGTTTCTCCGGTTGTTTCCCGCCCGTTGCATGAGGGTTTCCTCCGGGTACTCCGGTTTCCTACCTCATGCGGCAAAAAACAACTGTAATAATGGTGGTACTTCTTCCACTTGACGTCTGCCGCTTGGGAATTTGGGTGGGTGGATGACGCGTGCATCGTTTCTATGTTATTATTATTAGTAGTAGTATTTCGGATACAGGATGGTTATGGTCATATGTAACGGTCTTGTACATAGTTGCATTGTGCCGTGGTTTCTGGTTATCGCTTAGGAAGGACTCGTCTGTGCGGAGGGAAGGAGTCAGTCTTTTGTCCATGAGCATAAGATTGGTTTCGTTTGGTTAGATCACCGGAGTAGGGACTTGACTTTAGATGGCGCAAGCCAGCAACCACAGGAAATTCAAGATGGTTGTGAACTAGGCTAAAGTGTAAATAAAGTAAACGGCAACCCGTTTATCCGATTGATACGATATTTTCGTCAATCACCTTGTTCTGTCATGCGCACGTTTGCGCATTGGCGAACGTGCTGTTTATTTCTTTGAGGAACAGAGGTAGATTTTTGTTTTTGGTTTTAATCGTGGGGAAGAAAAGTGCTATGGACCCCGTGCACGACATTCAGGTGTACCCAGTGTTAAAACAAAACTTAATACTTCTTGAGTCTAGAAGCTATAAAGTATGGTGGGGATGAAGGGTTTTGTTTTATGCTCCCTGAGTAGGTAAATAGAAAATTGGTCCAACAGCGAAACTCGTGCCTTCAGTACATAGTACATTAATAAACGTAGAAATAACGCTGTGCTTAAAGGTGGGTAGCCACCGAATGAGAGTTTGAAACATGTAGTGCCATCGAGTTCTCTGCATTGCTAGCTCGCAGCAAGCAAACGTACGCACAAAACAATTACGTTTTAACGCAACAAACAAGGTCTTGCCTCCTTAATTATTGAGTAAAAATTTGGCACGCCCTCGTGCACCTGAGAGCAACCTGTAAAGATTAACGATGTTACTGTCACTAGCTGGTGCCACGGTATTTTCTTTATATTCTATCGTGGTGCCTTCTAGTGGAAGTAATATCGTTAATCTCTACAGCTTGCTTCCAGGTGCACGAGGACGTACCAAACCTTTGCTCACTAGTTAAGGAGGCACGTGGCTTGTGTGTTGTGTTAAAATACATTTCTTTGTGCATTCCTTTTCTTGTGAGAGCAAGTGCTAGAGAGAACTGGACAGCGCTAGAGGACAACAGATGCAGCAAACTTTCGTTTGGTCGCAACCTACCTTTAACAACTAAACAGAACATTATGCACTTAAGCTTCATTGGAGTGGCGATTCGTATTCGAAGTAACTCATCGAGCATCTTCCTTCATGTCCACATCTTGGCTTTAATGGACGTGGAGATAAAGGGTCACATCCTTTCTTCGGTGATGGGCATTTCATCGGTTCGGTTTGCTTAAAGGTACATTCATCCGTGTTTACTTTCCTGCATGTCTCAGTTTTGCGACATCAGTTGAAACGTATGCAAATGTTGTCAACACATTCATTTTCTTGTTTTTTCTTTCGTGCTAGATGATTTTGCGACATTAACTCTAACCTGTGTAAATGTTGCAAACGCTAGTCTCAACGGGCCGCACGACACACCGGAAGGATTTATGGCACTTTAAAGCAACATCCCGCCTGCCTTATAACAGCCACGCGCCAATCGCATCCGCGTGTTTACCATAGCCAAGGTCAACTGAGACAGTAGCTTCGTTCCTCGCAGCGAAGAATGCAGCTACTATCGCAGTTGGCATTGCACATAATAGACAAGCCAGCGCGAACACATTAATTGTGTCGTCACAAACCGGAAATATTCTCGTATTTTAAAATCACAATTTATAATTTTCTAGACTAGTGTCTTATAATTTTGCTTCGGCGATCTATTGGAATAATTAATTTTAATTTTTACTGCATTAGTCTTTTAGATTTTTGATCTCATAGTAATTGTTAGCAAACGATTAAAATTAGTACTGCGCACACACAGATAAAACTTCAAGGACATTGTAGACGCGCAAAGAATCATATACGTTCTGGAAGAACTTAAATAAAGTTCCCCAATATTCAACAGAAAATCTCCTAGATGCCACATTTTAAAACGGATTTTTAGCAAGGGAAAGACTAAGGGCTAGTAAATAGACCGTTGGGGCTGTACTTGATGTGGAGGATCGAGAAAAATTGCGCTGGGAGGAATATCCCTTTAAGTGTAGTGTTCCGAAGTTTGTTAAAAAAAGGTTTTATTTTTAAATTAAAACGGCGATGAACTTGCGCGACAGTGGCTGCTTCTTTTAATATGAATGTTAAGGCTGTTTCTTTTTACTTCTTTTTTTTTTTAATGCGCATACATAGCAATGTTACATTGTAGTATACGATGACGGCGCTATTTATAGTGTACGTCTTTCGTTGTTTTCCTATTTTTCACTTATCTTTAACGATGCCATTTTACTTAAGAACACTCTACAAACAAACGCCAAGCCGTGGTTTCGGACAGGTACACATACTCTTCCTCTCTCTTCTCTCGTCAACAAAACGAATTTGCGAATTTACTTGGAGTGCAAACCACCACCAAATCCATTTGTTCTGCAGCCCCCACGCACCGACCACCACGTGTTTGAGTCCCTAACCAGCCGCCGGCTAGTGGTCGAAATGTTGGAAATGCCGCGGTCGTTTTCAACGAGGCCGGGGAGGGAAGCCTGGCCTTGCCGTGCTGCGGCTGAGCCTTTGCGTCGACCGTCGGATCCGTTTATCGATTGGACCTGCTGCTTGGTGCCTAATAAGATTGCGAGTCTGAGGCCGGCACAAGCAAAGCGGCTGGCAGGCAGGCGGGGAGCGGTAGACGTACGCCCATCCCAGACCAGCCCGGCCGTGCCGTGAGTCGAGTCGAACCCTAAGCCAAGGCTGCAAAGGAAGACGGGAAAGTCTTTCGCACTAACGCAAGCGAGGAAGCGGGGAAAGCGCTATGCCGGCGGCGAGTCGGTGTTCTGCGGCAGGGGCAAGCGGCGTTCCTCGTGCTGTGCTCTAGATGTTTATTTGAACGGCATTACCGAAGCTGCCGAAGCCGACGCTCCCGTACAGAACTCGGGGCTCCCATTCACATGCCACTGTCACGCACAGGTCGCATTAGTGTCCGCAAACAGAGGCAAGATAGAGAGATAGTAGGACTAATTCGTGACTCGAACGGAAGAAAGTAGGACACCGGTAGTCCCCCCCCCTCCCCTTAATGGAAGTCCTGCGACGGAGTGACCGTAATGTGGCAGGACCAGTGTACGTTACGCATCAAAAGCAAGTGCGGTGAAGTAAATCAAGGTGAGTTGAAACTTTTCGATTTGAAAGCAAAATCTTCAGGGCAAAGTGGCACGTTGCTGTAACCCAAGCATCTTCCCCCACCCCAACTAAAGTTGTCGATCGTCCCACGCGCGCCAAACAGCACGCAGGCACCCGAGTGCCCGTGTCATCGTCGCACTACCGCCCAGTGGCTTGCGTGCGGCGCTTTGAGACGGAGAGTTTTTAGGAGGACAGATCCATCTCTGCTTACGAGAGTAGGGCCAGGTTCTACAAGCCTCGACGCCGCCTGTGTTGACAACCGACCAATCGGCGGATGGCAAGCCACTGTTCAGGAGCTTGGCGGCAGGAGTTTGCGCCGCGTGCTGATACAGCCTTGGCCATGCCACCCACACCACGCGACGATCTGGCAATATAAGATGATACAAACGCTACCACAACAAGCACGCTTAGCGAGGCTGCTGCTCTTAACCGTGTAATCGTACCGGTGTTGCGGCAGCAGCTACTGCATAGTTTTTTTTTCTTTAAACTGTTTTAATATGTCCATCTTGTTTACATGGCTTTGTTTAACCTCCAAGGTTTAACACTACAGCCAGGGAATAATGAGTCTGGTACATTTCATCTGCGAAGTGAAGTGAACGGTGAAGCGGCAGTGATGGGTGCGGCTGTTAATTTGCAGCCGCCGTCAGCCGTTCATCAGTGAGATCCTGAGTGAACACGGTTGCAACTACTTCAGTGTTAAGTCTCACACTCGCACACACACACACGCAGCACAAAGTTCCACTATCGTCCAATTCCATCAACGTCAATGTACGAGTGAGTGTCGCAGGCAGTGGACCACGAACGGCCGCCACCGGCGTCTTTCGGGCCGTCTCGGTTAGCAGACCAACTCGCCGGGTACTAAAACACCCTCTCCACACACCCGTTTTAATTTCCGGCCCGGGTGAACCTTCGGATTGCTTTGTGTCTATCTCTCAGGCTGCCCTGCATCAAATACACCTTACACGCACACATTCACTCACACACTCACCCTTCACGTACCGGTTCGTGTGACAAACGCATCCCACGTTATCTGTGGCAAGCCACTGTGAATTATACAGGAACCACAAAACCCAAGTTCATACTTTAATAATCACCACACTCCAGGAGATAGCTGTGAGGGTCAACACAAAACCGTTCAAGTCACTCCCAGACAGCAAACAAAAAGTCAACAGAACCCAATTTACTCCTCCCAGGAATCCCTAAAGCATTTCAAGAGATGAGCCAGAGCACACGGAGTACAATGTCTCCGCCAACGTTGTGGCGCCTCGTGATATGGCTTTACATCATCAGCAAATGCAGAGCAGGTAAGAAACGTCATTTCCGGCAACTTTAATGTTATTTATTAATTAGTGCTGGTCTGTACGTTAACCACAGACTAATGTGGGCACGTCATGCCACATTGCTTGAGTGGACGCTTTAATGTGTCACCCTTTTGCAAGAGCAGACCAACACAAAAGTTACTTGCGCCCATCCTAAAAGGACAGGTTATTTAAAAGGGATAGGGGCGTAGGTGTTTGTAATCAGGGCTCCCATTTATAACATCAAATGCATTCTTGTCAAACGCAATCGTGCGAACTACATACTCAGATACTACACTCTCAAATACTTTTTCGCGAACTTGCCTCCCATTCAACCAATAAATTTTTAGTCCCAGTCTCTTAAGTGTTGCACAGAAGTTCGTGCAAAAAATGTAACACAAGTTCTCTCATTGTGAGAGAGTGGGACAGCAGCAAGATGAATTTAACTGCTGTGGCTATTTATGTTGCAGCAGTCCGCATACTGCAGTTCACCATCATAAAAAACAACACGGAAATTGTGCGTAGTCCTAAACAGTTTTACTATCTAGTTTTAACCAGTTCAGGTCTACAATGAAAAGACTGGCACAAACAAAATGCATATTCGGGCTTATAATCTTCATGTATCAAAACCTTGTCAGTTTAAAATCCTATAAAATTCGTAGAATTGCTTATTTAACGCCTTGCACGCCAAGACGTATGCTACACAAGACGACAGTGAGGAGGTCATCGACGAAAAAGTGTTATTTATGAGGATTCCTGAGAACTCGAGTGAAGCGAGCAAAGTGCAGCTGAATTTGGTCTCTCAGCCTAGAATTTGCGTGATCGAATCGTGTCACTGATCAACGTCGCAATATAAAAAAAAAAGACCTCTAGGCATCATCAATTTGGTAAATATGTTTAATTTTCCTATTTTCTGCACGAAATCAACATTCTTTTAAGATAATGTTGGAAAGTTACAGGATATTCGTATTAATTAACAGAAATAGGCTATTCTAATTATTTAAAATCAATTCCATCTACAGTTTCACCGAGATGGTTCTGAGTTCCTCAGTTTCCATTGTTTAAGCTGTTACAAAAATCGATAGAGTGTCATTCCTAATTTGTGCTCAAACCTACTAACAAGAACCACATGAGTGTCACATCGTTGGAACAATGCAGATATTGCAAATGCAAAATTCGTTATACTATATGAATCGTTACATTCGTGTAACTCCCTGAAAAAGAATTTTTTTAATATGTGATAAAGACTCCAAAAAGTAAAAATTTTGTATGCCACGAAGTACAGGTTTGCGACGGGGCTCTCAAATTAAAGTAGTTGAAAA